>JACEEZ010023831.1:0-31432 GCA_016584305.1 Chionoecetes opilio | reverse complement strand
AAGAAAAATTGACTTTGAGAAAAACACAAAGAATACTAAGAGAATTCACCACCAGGTAGTAAGCTAAATAATAATGAGTTGACTTGAGAGAGTCACCGTGCTAATGTTACTGTGTATTACTTAAAGGCACAAGAATGGTGTTACTGCTATGTTCCTCGAGAGAGTAGTAACGCTTCAGCTATATACAGATGACTGACTAACAAAAGAAAACGAGGTTTATAAATGCCCTCGTATTTTGCCTGGGGCTGCTTCACTCAGCTTTGAGTCGAAACAAACCGGCGAGATCACGGAGTAGTTCCGGTACCTTCCTTCGTGTTGATTGAGGAAGGGTAGTTAGTGGTACTCCAGGCAGTGTGTGTGTGTGTGTGTGTGTGTGTGTGTGTGTGTGTGTGTGTGTGTGTGTGTGTGTGTGTCACACAGGATGAGAATAAGGCGAGGCTTATGATAATATATATATAATTAACTATATATATATATATATATATATAGTTAAGGCTTTGTAAGTCTCGGGTTTAGGAGGTAACTATAAATGTATGTAGTATATAGAGATCAATGGGTAGAAGTTACTGTGTTGTATGAACCTGTAACAAAATGTGTATATTAATCACAATGGAAAATTATTAGTAATTTTGTCAATTATTGATTATCTTTACGAAAGTAAAATGTTTTTGTGTACGAAAAATAGTTCGAAACTACGGTACGGAAATTAATCGTACAAGTACGGTACGATACAAATATTCAGGTACGGAACGGAATTACGGTACTGTATTTATCTGAGGTACGAATTACGAAAATTATTATCGTACCGTACCGTACTACATGCTCTCTCTCTCTCTCTCTCTCTCTCTCTCTCTCTCTCTCTCTCTCTCTCTCTCTCTCTCTTCCTCATCTCTCTCTCTCTCTCTCCTCTCTCTCTCTCTCTCTCGGCCTCTTGTAGCTTCCTTATTTTCTAATGTTCTTATCTCTCTCTCTCTCTCTCTCTCTCTCTCTCTCTCTCTCTCTCTCTCTCTCTCTCTCTCTCTCTCTCTCTCTCTCTCTCTCTCTCTCTCTCTCTCTCTCTCTCTCTCTCTCTCTCTCTCTCTCTCTCGGCCTCTTGTAGCTTCCTTATTTTCTAATGTTCTTCTTTCTCTCTCTCTCTCTCTCTCTCTCTCTCTCTCTCTCTCTCTCTCTCTCTCTCTCTCTCTCTCTCTCTCTCTCTCTCTCTCTCTCTCTCTCTCTCTCTCTCTCTCTCTCTCTCTCTCTCTCTCGGCCATCTCTATCTTCCTCTATTCTCTCTCTCTCTCTCTCTCTCTCTCTCTCTCTCTCTCTCCTACTCTCTCTCTCTCTCTCTCTCTCTCTCTCTCTCTCTCTCTCTCTCTCTCTCTCTCTCTCTCTCTCTCTCTCTCTCTCTCTCTCTCTCTCTCTCTCTCTCTCTCTCTCTCCTCTCTCTCTCTCTCTCTCTCTCTCTCTCTCTCTCTCTCTCTCTCTCTCTCTCTCTCTCTCTCTCTCTCTCTCTCTCTCTCTCTCTCTCTCTCTCATTTGGTGATAACTTACTACAAAAATACAACTCTGAAAATATGATGTCAGGACGCAGCATATTATATCACTGTATTTATAATATTTACTACCTAATAATTGACCAAGAATAATATAGAGAGGTTTTATAGCGGCATATATTTTCCTTCTAATAAATTGTGGTAGTGGTGGTCTTGGAAAAAAATATTAGTGGGGTAACGTAGATAACAGTCAAGTCGCCAGGACAACGTTTCTTTGTTATGTACAGACGTGTGGTGGCGTTAATACTTACATTTCTACATCCATGCTCTCAGGAAAGTTAGAAAGGGCTATCTGGAGACTGTGTCATTTTGTGTCTTCATCTGTGTCATATTAGGGCTATAAATGAACAAATTATACAAATAAAACCGAGTGGCGACGTTGTTATACCTACTACAGTAAAGTCGCCAGCTAGTATTTTAACCCAACAGTTGAGTCGCCACTCTGGGGAATTCAGGGAGATTAGAGGTAAAGTAAAACAAGTCTCTATATATATTAGCTGCGGAAGATGCTTGGATATAAAAAGATTCCTCTGCCAACGTGAAAGCAAATTCTATTCAAGCTTGAAAAATCTGGAAAGTCTTGTGTCCTGCCGCCCGAAAGGTGATGAGCTACTGTCTGTCGTTGCGCGAAGAAAAATTTGAGAAGCAGAATGCGCAACAGTTATACTTGCAGCTACAAAGCATAAAACAACGCTGAAACAGGGTAGATTATACAGTCATAATATAAACTACTGTGTAACATCTTCAGTGGCACATACAAATCAGTAGTGATGTTTGTTATAATTCGTAATATTTGGCGCCTGGCGACATGACTGCAGGTGGCGACATGACTGTTATCTACGGTAGGTCAAGGTTTACCATTGCGCATTATTACCAACCAAAAATTGAACCTTACAAACAAGAACATAAGAACATAAGAAAATAAGGAAGCTACAAGAGGCTTGGAGACCTACACTAGGTAGTTCCTGTTACTTAACACTACCTACATCCACCTTTCATCCCCATCCATGAATTTATCTAGCCTCTCTTTAAAGCTCTCTAATGACTCCACACTAACTACCTGTCTACTGAGTCCATTCGAATCATTTACCACCCAATTTGTGAACCAATTTTTCCCTATTTTTTTTCTAAATCTACGTTTTTTTTTTTTTTTAAGAAAGTCTCACGTAATTACTAACTAGGTGACGGTGGTTCTGAGTAATAATAATTTGCGCTAGTTAACTTTTGGACTGTGAGGTGGTAGGCTATATATCGTGCTGGAATAAACCTTTAACCCAGACAGCCTATAGTATATTTGGTGAATCGGAGATATGCACAGTGGCAATGCTCCTCCTCACATCCGTACTTTCCTTGCAGTTATTATTATTTTTTTTTTTCGTATACAGGTTCACAATCTCTTATCCGAAAACCTTGGGACCAAACACTTTTCGGATTTCGGAATTTTTCGGATTTCAGAATGGAAGATTTTTAGCGTAGATTTTAACGCTTTTTAATACTCGAAGGAAGTTCATCACAAGCTGAAAGAAAGAAATTGTCACCCAGTGGAGGGAGAGAGAGAGAGAAGAGAGAGGAGAGAGAGAGAGAGAGAGAGAGAGGAGAGAGAGAGAAGGAGAGAGAGAGAGAGAGAGAGAGAGAGAGAGAGAGAGGAGAGAGAAGAGAGAGAGAGAGAGAGAGAGAGAGCATGAGAGAGAGGTGAGGGTTCTGCATGGCGTGTCAAATGGTGTTGGCTGGGAAGACAAGGAAGACAGAAAAGGGAAATAATAGAGAAGTAGGTCCATCGTGACATCTTTCGATAGAAGAGAGAGAGAGAGAGAGAGAGAGAGAGAGAGATAGGAGTAGATGGAGAAGAGAGAGAGAGAGAGGAGAGAGGAGAGAAGAGAGAGAGAGAGAGAGAGAGGAGAGAGAGAGGAGAGGAGAGAGAGAGAGAGAGAGAGAGAGAGAGAGAGAGAGAGAGAGAGAGAGAGAGAGAGGAGAGAGAGAGAGAGAGGAGAGAGAGAGAATCAAAGGTGCCAGTTTTTTTTTTTATATATTTATTATTATTTATTATTATATATATATTATATATATATAAATATATTATATAATAGTATATATATATATATATATATATATATATATATATATATATATATATATATATATATATATATTATATAAAATATATATTATATATATATATATATATATATATATTATATATAATATATATATATATATATATATATATAATATATATACTTTTGAGCCTATAGCGCCTGTAGACTAGTATTGCTTGACAGATAGTCTGGAAAAAAAAATCGGTTTTCGGAGCTTTTCGGTTTTCATAATTTCGGATAAAAGATTGTAAACTTGACTTGACTGTTTTTAGATTCTTTTGTATTTTCGAATGATTTTTAGTCCTTGTTTCAATACTCTCATTTATTGCCTATTCATATACCTTCATTTGCATAGTCTACTAAATCAACAGTAGACTCCTATCAGTGTCTTCTTTTCTACATATATATCATTATCTCCCCTATCTAACCTCCTATCAATAGCTCGCACGTAATGGGAACTTTTTACTCCTACCTTTTCAACCTCTGTTCACGTGTCCAGTTTATTTATATTTTTCAGTACTCAAGTTATGTCTTCTTTCAGTTCTTTGTTACTTATCTATCCTTATCTCCCCTATCTAACCTCCTAACCACAGCTTGCACGTAATGGGGACATGAGCTTCTACAGGACGCCCTCGAGGAACAAGGGCAGCGGTGGATCAACCACCTCGATGCGGATAAATTCTCGCCCTTGCACTACGCCGCGCGCTATGCTCACGCGGATACTGTCAAGACCCTTATCAACGCCGGGGCCGAGGTTGACAATCGGGGCCATAATAAACTGACGCCTCTTCACTTAGCGGCGAGGTAAGAATACGTGTTAAAATGTGTGTACTTATGGTAAATTTAGTGTTAAAATGTATGTACTTATGGTAAATTTATACATATTTGAACATATATTCTCTTCGTGATATACTTTTTGTGTGTTATGCGTTTAATTTATCATTTCTGCTCAATTAACATAAAGTAAGGCTAGTAAGCGAATATAAATATGTGCTAATTCGTGTTGATATGTAGGTAGATACTTATGGTAAATTTATATATAATTGAACATATTTTCTTTACTCTATGTATTCTTTAGTCTTCTATGTACTCTTTACACATATTTACTCTGTGACAATGACTTCTTTGTGGTAATTAATCATTTGTGCTCTGATAACATAAAGCAAACGAATAGAAATATGTAAATTAGTACTACAGTTGTGTCTCAAAATGTTCCTTCTTCCTCATCATTTTTGTATTTGTTTCGTTTTCTTGATGATTTGTTTGTAGTATGTGTCTCATTAATCATTTATTTTCAAATTATATAAGGTAATGGAATATAAATATGTAAATTAGTACTACAGTTGTGTCTCAAAATGTTCGTTTCTCTCAATTTTTTTTTTTTTTTCTGTTTCAGATATCTAAAACAGATAAAACCAAACCGGAAATTAACCCCTGCTGCTCCTCCTCCTCCTCCCGAAGAAGACGAAGAAGAGGAGGAAGAGGAGGAGGAGGAGGAAGGGGAGGTAGCAGAAGGGGAGGAAGAAAAGGAGGAAGTGGAAGAAAATGGATTATTGGAATACGAAGAAAATGGTAAAGTAACTTGTCTTGCTTTTTTTTTTTTTTTTTTTTTTTTTTTTACTTTATTGTTGAATTCTTCTAGTTTTACAGTCAGGAGCTTCAGCTGAACTACTGAGAACCATCTTTGACTTCAGGAATGTGTAGATTATTCCTAGCTTTACATACATTTTCGGATCCATTTGTCATCTAATATACTATAGGAGTAGCCGTGTGTCTGTGTGTGTGTGTGTGTGTGTCTGTCTGTCTGTCTGTTTTGGGTAGCCGAAACTGTAAATTCAATTTTGATGAGAGTAGGCTCAAAAAATCGCAAATAAATCGTAGGTGGTAAGCGGCTTGGTCCCATGTCGATTGAATCATTTTGAGGGGGGTTTTGGGCTAAGAACACTTAGGGGTATTAGATTACAGGTAAAAACTCTGCGGTAACGTCTTACCGCATTCCAAAAACTCAGTAGGCTTACGTTTGTGTGCGTGTGTGAGTGTGTGTGTTGGAATCACACGGAACACAAAGGGTTGGAATCACACGGAACACAAAGGGTTGGGAATCACACGGAACACAAAGGGTTGGAATCACACGGAACGTGGTCTACCCCGAGGCACTTTGACCAGTAACCAACGACAGCAACAACACGATTGGAGTTTGCACTCACATTGTTGTTTAAACTACTACTACTACTACTATGTAGTAGTATACTACTACGACAAACATCAATACATGGGTCCCAAGGGCCACAAGCACTTGTTATCTCTAACTTTCTTAATTTTCTTTCTTTCCTTCGAGCTTCTATTAAATTTTGTCACTTCTACAACTTTTCATCTCTACTTTCCTTCCTTTTCTTATTAATTTTATACATCAAACTTCCATTTAATTTTACTGCTACGTATTTTTTTATCTCATGAAGATCCTTTTTTCTTAATAACGGCTCTAAATCTGTTTTTGCTATATTAATGGCTGCTTTTTAGTGTTTTTTCTATCTCCTTTCCTTTATATTTCTTCCTTAGCTTCCCTTATTTACTTGCAATAGTTTATAAAGGCCTTGGCAACGATAAAGTAAATAGATAGGTAACTTAAATACAAAAAGATCTAAGTCTACCATAGTTCCTCTTCTAATACATGTTTTTTTTGTAAGAGTATTCTGTTCTCTCCTTCGTGCAGCTAAGAACAGCATGCAGGGGCTACAGTCGAGCTTGACGGGTCTGGACAAGGATTCGGTGATCCGCATCCTGGTGGAGTACGGGGCGGACGTGAATGCCCTGGACGTGTACAAACAGACGCCCCTGCACTTCGCGGCCATGCGAGGCAACGACTCCGCCGTCAGGGACCTCATCGCCTGCCCGAAGGTGCAGCTGAAGGTGAGAGTAGAGGCAGGGTAGTGTGTGACAGGGGTGAGAGTTGAGGCAGGGTAGTGTGTGACAGGGGTGAGAGTTGAGGCAGGGTAGTGTGTGACAGGGGTGAGAGTAGAGGCAGGGTAGTGTGTGACAGGGGTGAGAGTAGAGGCAGGGTAGTGTGTGACAGGGGTGAGAGTAGAGGCAGGGTAGTGTGTGACAGGGGTGAGAGTTGAGGCAGGGTAGTGGGTGACAGGGGTGAGAGTAGAGGCAGGGTAGTGGGTGACAGGGGTGAGAGTAGAGGCAGGGTAGTGGGTGACAGGGGTGAGAGTAGAGGCAGGGTAGTGGGTGACAGGGGTGAGAGTAGAGGCAGGGTAGTGGGTGACAGGGGTGAGAGTAGAGGCAGGGTAGTGGGTGACAGGGGTGAGAGTAGAGGCAGGGTAGTGTGTGACAGGGGTGAGAGTTGAGGCAGGGTAGTGGGTGACAGGGGTGAGAGTAGAGGCAGGGTAGTGGGTGACAGGGGTGAGAGTTGAGGCAGGGTAGTGGGTGACAGGGGTGAGAGTAGAGGCAGGGTAGTGGGTGACAGGGGTGAGAGTAGAGGCAGGGTAGTGGGTGACAGGGGTGAGAGTAGAGGCAGGGTAGTGTGTGACAGGGGTGAGAGTAGAGGCAGGGTAGTGGGTGACAGGGGTGAGAGTAGAGGCAGGGTAGTGGGTGACAGGGGTGAGAGTAGAGGCAGGGTAGTGGGTGACAGGGGTGAGAGTAGAGGCAGGGTAGTGTGGTGACAGGGGTGAGAGTTGAGGCAGGGTAGTGTGTGACAGGGGTGAGAGTAGAGGCAGGGTAGTGGGTGACAGGGGTGAGAGTAGAGGCAGGGTAGTGGGTGACAGGGGTGAGAGTAGAGGCAGGGTAGTGGGTGACAGGGGTGAGAGTAGAGGCAGGGTAGTGTGTGACAGGGGTGAGAGTAGAGGCAGGGTAGTGGGTGACAGGGGTGAGAGTAGAGGCAGGGTAGTGGGTGACAGGGGTGAGAGTAGAGGCAGGGTAGTGGGTGGGGCATTGATAAACTAAGACAGGGTATATGTCATTATTAACAGGGGATTTTTTTTTTTTTTTTTTTTTTACATTTGTGCCCATAGTGCGTGTAGGCCGTGAGCTCCAGGGGTGGGATGGTAGGCCCTGAAGGCTCACTTGAGGGCTGTGATGGTTGGCCCTCGCCCGTGGTGGTGCAGGCAGGATTGTTATAGTGACGCCTGTGATTAGAGGCTCATGCCACCCCCATGTGTCCTCCGATGCACTCGCCATCGAAGGCAGAGTTAATGAGCAGGGCATGTGAGTGTTCTTAGGCCACTCGACGGTTCAGAAAGATTTTAAGTGGATTTATGGGTCTCACTCGGGATCGAACTCGGGTCTTCGAGAACGCCACTCGGAGACGCTAACCACTCTGCTACCGCCTCCCCTAATATACCATTATTGTACTAAGACAGGACTATTACTTACACTATTATTATTATTATTCTCTCCCCTCCCTCAGGCCAAGGACGCGCAGCTGATGACGCCGCTGATGGTCGCCGCCACCTACGGGAACTTCAACATCTGCCGCTGCCTCATCGACGCCGGGGTCAATCTGTTCTCCAAGGACGAGAGTAAGCAGATGGCCCTTCACCGCGCGGCTATGGGGGGCCATCTGGTGAGTCCCCCAGGGCCATAGTGTACCCAGTGGCGTATGTACGGGGAGGCATGTACTCCACCCTTGATAATCCGGTGCCCCCCACTGGCCACGGCTGCCGTATTCTCTATAATGTTCTAATACCCACCTTACAAGTTACATTACAGAAACGCAATCGCTACTGATATATAATATATACATTCAATAAAAGTACATAATTAAATAAATACATTAACAAGTGCCCATCTCACCTTACAAGTTACATTACAGAAACACATTCGCTACTACTGATATTAATACTAAATACTAAAACACTACTCATATAACCAGGAACTACCTCGTGTAGGTCTCACGGCCTCTTGTAGCTTCCTTATTTTCTTATGTTTCTTATGTTCTTATAAATACTAAATACTAAAACGCTACTGATATAAATACTAAATACTAAAACGCTAGGTACTGATATCAATACTAAATACTAAAACGCTAGGTACTGATATCAATACTAAATACTAAAACGCTAGGTACTGATATCAATACTAAATACTAAAACGCTAGGTACTGATATCAATACTAAATACTAAAACGCTAGGTACTGATATCAATACTAAATACTAAAACGCTACTGATATCAATACTAAATACTAAAACGCTAGGTACTGATATCAATACTAAATACTAAAACGCTACTGATATCAATACTAAATACTAAAACGCTAGGTACTGATATCAATACTAAATACTAAAACGCTAGGTACTGATATCAATACTAAATACTAAAACGCTAGGTACTGATATCAATACTAAATACTAAAACGCTACTGATATCAATACTAAATACTAAAACGCTAGGTACTGATATCAATACTAAATACTAAAACGCTACTGATATCAATACTAAATACTAAAACGCTAGGTACTGATATCAATACTAAATACTAAAACGCTACTGATATCAATAATACTAAAACGCTAGGTACTGATATCAATACTAAATACTAAAACGCTAGGTACTGATATCAATACTAAATACTAAAACGCTAGGTACTGATATCAATACTAAATACTAAAACGCTAGGTACTGATATCAATACTAAATACTAAAACGCTAGGTACTGATATCAATACTAAATACTAAAACGCTACTGATATCAATACTAAATACTAAAACGCTAGGTACTGATATCAATACTAAATACTAAAACGCTACTGATATCAATACTAAATACTAAAACGCTAGTACTGTTTTCAATACTAAATACTAAAACGCTAGGTACTGATATCAATACTAAATACTAAAACGCTACTGATATCAATACTAAATACTAAAACGCTAGGTACTGATATCAATACTAAATACTAAAACGCTACTGATATCAATACTAAATACTAAAACGCTAGCTACTGATATCAATACTAAATACTAAAACGCTACTGATATCAATACTAAATACTAAAACGCTACTGATATCAATAATACTAAAACGCTAGGTACTGATATCAATACTAAATACTAAAACGCTACTGATATCAATACTAAATACTAAAACGCTACTGATATCAATACTAAATACTAAAACGCTACTGATATCAATACTAAATACTAAAACGCTACTGATATCAATAATACTAAAACGCTAGGTACTGATATCAATACTAAATACTAAAACGCTACTGATATCAATACTAAATACTAAAACGCTAGGTACTGATATCAATACTAAATACTAAAACGCTACTGATATCAATACTAAATACTAAAACGCTACTGATATCAATACTAAATACTAAAGCGCTACTGATATCAATACTAAATACTAAAGCGCTACTGATATCAATACTAAATACTAAAGCGCTACTGATATCAATACTAAATACTAAAGCGCTACTGATATCAATACTAAATACTAAAACGCTACTGATATCAATACTAAATACTAAAACGCTAGGTACTGATATCAATACTAAATACTAAAACGCTACTGATATCAATACTAAATACTAAAACGCTACTGATATCAATACTAAATACTAAAACGCTAACTACTGATATCAATACTAAATACTAAAACGCTAGGTACTGATATCAATACTAAATACTAAAACGCTAGCTACTGATATCAATACTAAATACTAAAACGCTAACTACTGATATCAATACTAAATACTAAAACGCTAGGTACTGATATCAATACTAAATACTAAAACGCTAGGTACTGATATCAATACTAAATACTAAAACGCTACTGATATCATTACTAAATACTAAAACGCTACTGATATAAATACTAAATACTAAAACGCTACTGATATAAATACTAAATACTAAAACGCTACTGATATCAATAATAAATATTAAAACGCTACTGATATCAATACTAATTACTAAAACGCTACTGAAATAAATACTAAATACTAAAACGCTACTGATGTCAATACTAAATACTAAAACGCTAGGTACTGATATCAATACTAAATACTAAAACGCTACTGATATCAATACTAAATACTAAAACGCTAGGTACTGATATCAATACTAAATACTAAAACGCTAGGTACTGATATCAATACTAAATACTAAAGCGCTAGGTACTGATATCAATACTAAATACTAAAACGCTAGGTACTGATATCAATACTAAATACTAAAACGCTAGGTACTGATATCAATACTAAATACTAAAACGCTAGGTACTGATATCAATACTAAATACTAAAGCGCTAGGTACTGATATCAATACTAAATACTAAAACGCTAGGTACTGATATCAATACTAAATACTAAAACGCTAGGTACTGATATCAATACTAAATACTAAAACGCTAGGTACTGATATCAATACTAAATACTAAAACGCTACTGATATCAATACTAAATACTAAAGCGCTACTGATATCAATACTAAATACTAAAACGCTACTGATATCAATACATTAACAAGGGCCTATCTCACCTTTGCAGGACATTGTAGATTTGCTCCTGAGCTCCGCCATGAAGCTGGGTGGCGCCCCTGCGGTGGCGAAGCTCGTGGCGGACCAAAGCAGTGAAGCCCAGACCTGCCTGCACCACGCCGCCACTAATGGACACCTCGAGGCAAGCACGAGGATATAATACACTTAAATACACTTATACACTTCACTAAATACACTTATACACTCACACACTACACTTAATTAAGCTGAAAGGTCATACAACTGTCCTACACTTCACTTACGACACTTAAATACACTTATACACTTCATTTACTACACTTATACATTTCTACACTTCACTTACTACAGTTATACAAACACACACACACACACACTTCACTTAAATACACTTATACACTCACACACTTCACTTACTTAAGGCTGAGAGGACATACAACACTCCTACATTTTACTTACGGCACTTAAATACACGTATATACTTCACTTACTACACTTATACACTTCACTAAATACACTTATACACTTATACACTTCACTTCTACACTTCTACACTTCGCTTACTACACTTATACACTTCACTTACTACACTTAAATACACTTATATACTACACTTAAATACACTTATATACTACACTTCACTTACTACACTTAAATACACTTATACACTTCACTTACTACACTTCACTTACTACACTTAAATACACTTATACACTACATACACTTTAATACACTTATACACTCACACTCTACACTTAAATACACTACGTACACTTAGATACACTTATACACTCGCACTCTACACTTAAATACACTACGTACACTTAAATACACTTATACACTCACACTCTACACTTAAATACACTTATACACTTATACACTACACTTACTTAAGGCTGAGAGACACACAACACTCCTACACTTCACTTACTACACTTACTTAAGACTGAGACTAACCTATCATTCCTTGTATCCTTTCCCCCCCGCCAGGTGGCCCAGCGTTTGATCCGTGCCGGTGCCGAGGTGAATGCCATGCGCGACACCACCTCCCTGCATGCCGCCGCCACCATAGGGCACACAGACATCATACACCTACTGCTGCAGGTCAGAAGGGGTCAAGGCACTTATAGTTCCAGATCTGTAAATGTAAACCTCAACCCGTGTCTGTCTAGAAAGGAACGCAGGTCTGTTCTAGAAAGGAGCGCATAAACTATACATACGTAGTCATTTTTTTAACGAGGCAAAAATTCCATTCTATCTTAAGGTCTCATGTCTGAAATTATAAAAACACCACACCAAGGGATTTTTTCAAGGTTTTTCACAACAAGGGTAAGTATTTTTCATCTCTTGAGTTTACCCACATCCCTAAGTGCTTCTTTATCTATGCTATAACTTTGTACAATTAAATGAGCGTGTACAATTCTTCCCCCAGAACAATTGAGTTTATCCACATCCCTGAGAGCTTTATCTATGCTATATCTCTGTACAATTAGATCAGTGTGTACAATTCTCCCCCCAGAACAATGCTCGGCTGGACTGCACAGACAGGTACCAGCAGACGCCGCTCCACAAGGCTGCAAACTATAACCAAGATGAGGCCGTCGCTGCCCTCCTGGGAGCCGGCGCCAAGATCGAGAGGCGCGACAAGTAAGACACACACTGGGAAACAACACATGCATAAGAAATAGGGAAAAACTGGTTCACAAATAGGGTGGTAAATGATTGGAATAGGCTCAGTGGATAGGTAGTTAGTGCAGAGTCAATAGGGACTTTTAAAAGGAGGCTGGATAATTCCATGGCTGGGGATGAAAGGTAGTATTAAGTAACAGGAACTACCTCGTGTAGGTTTCATGGCCTCTTGTAGTTTCCTTATGTTCTTATGTTCTTATAACACATATGCAAAGAGTTGATATTCCGCAGGAGTAGGCTGGCTCCACAGGCCTTACAGCTTACTCTTTCTCTAAAATTTTCGGCTCAGTATATTGTGCGGTAATTATTCACTTGCGGAAACCAGAAATTTAACGCTTATTTGTATATATTGATGCCTAAATTAGGTTACGTTAAAGTTTGGTTAGGTTAGATTTAGCAGAGCATTTTTTAAGCAAATCTTACTGGGCGACATTCTTTGGATATCCAGAAGGGTGGTAGTAGGCATACCTGTTAAACTACAGCTTTTTGGTAATATTATCTTCCCCATTTTGTATGTTGTGTGACCCCTCCCCTCCCTTTCCATGCTGTGTTTATGAATCTTCCAGTGGCACCAACAAAATTTCACTTCGCAAACAATGGACGGGTTATAAATGACGGCACAAGATGATATAGGCAATAATAAAAGAAATCTTATCGCCCAGTAGCTTAAAAATATCCTTACTGGGCGACAGTTTTTCATCACTGGGAGACATTTTGGTCGCCCAGTTATAATGTAAAAAAATGCACTGAGATTTAGGTATGCAAAGTAGTCATGATAGAGGACTTGATGCAAACTAACTAATCAAGAACAAGTAGCAAGGACACGAACACTTCTCGGTCTCAAGGGGATAATACTTGTTGTGTCAGCTACTACCACTACCACTACCACTACCACTACTACTACTACTACTACTACTACTACTACTACTACTACTACTATTACCCCTACATTACCACTACTTCTATTGTTACCACCACTACTACCACTACTACTACCACTACTACCACCACTACTACCACTACCACTACCATTACCACTATCACTACCACTACCACTATCACTACTACTACTACCACTACCACTACTACTACTACCACTACTACCACTACCACTACCACTACTACTACCACTACCACTACCACTATCACTACTACTACTACTACTATTACTACCACTACTACTACCACTACCACTACCTCTACCACTACTACTACTACTACTACAGGGATTCCTTCACGCCGCTGCTGCTGGCCGCGAGGGGGGGGCACGCGGAGGCCATTAAGGAGCTGCTGATGCGTGGCGCCGATGTGGAGGCGGTGGATAAGGACGACAAGACGGCCGTGTTCTGGTGCGCGGAGCAGGGGAGCACGGAGGCCCTGGAGGTGAGGCGCAGGGCTTATATGAGGCGCGTATTTCAGAAAGTCGATAAGTGCCATCAATAAAAAACTAAGAAAATGACTTCAAAATGTTTCAATGTTCAAAATGTCATATCTTTTGAACCAAGCATACAAAATTATAAATTCATCATTTTGTATGCTTGGTTCAAAAGATATGACATTTTGAACATTGAAACATTTTGAAGTCATTTGCTTAGTTTTGTATTTGTTGTGCTTATCGACTTTCTGAAATAAGCGCCTCCTATGTTTCACAGTGTATTCTATTGTTATTCTTCCATTCTTATTATTTTTAAGCTTATTCTTGGTCTTTGTCCTCTTCCTCCTTCATTTCTTTATCTTTTCCTTCTATCCTCCCTAATATTATGCTAAAAAACCATGCCTTTCTTGTCCCTATATCCTAATTTTATCCCTCTTCCTAACCTCATTATTACACTGCACAAAACTACATAGATACGCACAACTACCCCTCCCTCTAGGTGCTCTTGAACGACCCTCGCTGCCAGGAGTTGGTGGACGAGAGCGACCGCTGCCACAACTCTCCGCTGCACGAGGCGGCGCGGCACGGCTACCTGGACATCATCCAGAGGCTGCTGGACGCCAAGTCACTCATCGACAACAAGAACAAGGACGAGGAGACGGCTCTCCACGTGGCGGCCAAGGCGGGTCAGGTCAAGTAAGTGGCCTAGGGAGGGTTATGATGTAATGCCATGATAATGGGTTTGTTGTCAGAGTTGTCCCTCTCCTAGGTGGCTTGCCTGCCATGGCTAACGACCACCACCTGCCCGGGTCACCCCTAGCTGGGGCTGGATGGCCATTGACTCAATAGTGAGTTCATCTGCCCTTAAAGATGGTCTTATTTTTAGTCCATCTGGGTGTCCAGCACTCCCTCCTCACTGCTAGAACCAGTGGGGGAGCCGGTTTTTGTCGCCAACGATCTGACCATGCGGCTGGTTGTACTGGGTTACATGTTACCAGTAGCAGGGCACAGCCCTGACCAGACACCACCATGCGGCTGGTTGTATTGGGTTACATGTTACCAGTAGCAGAGCACAGCCCTGACCAGACACCACCATGCGGCTGGTTGTACTGGGTTACATGTTACCAGTAGCAGGGCACAGCCCTGACCAGACACCACCATGCGGCTGGTTGTACTGGGTTACATGTTACCAGTAGCAGGGCACAGCCCTGACCAGACACCACCATGCGGCTGGTTGTACTGGGTTACATGTTACCAGTAGCAGGGCACAGCCCTGACCAGACACCACTATGCGGCTGGTTGTACTGGGTTACATGTTATCAGTAGCAGGGCACAGCCCTGACCAGACACCCCCATGCGGCTGGTTTTAAGGGGTTACATGTTATCAGTAGCAGGGCACAGCCCTGCCCAACCCCCCAGGGCTTTTTGATGGGTTTCATTTTCAGTAGCAGGGCACAGCCCTGACCAGCACCACCATGGGCTGGTTGTACGGGTTACATGTTACCAGTAGGGGGCACGCCCGACCAGACACCACCTGGGCTTTTTACGGGGTTTAAATGTTATCATAGCAGGGCACGCCCTGGCCGACCCAAACCATGCGGCTGGTTGTACTGGGTTACTTTCCCAGTAGCAGGGCACAGCCCTGACCAGACAGACAATGCAAATGTTTGATATTTTGTAATATGTCCATTTCATTTAATATAATTTTCTGGAAAATATTATGAAAATTGCTTTGCCATTGCAACTTTGGCGAGCGATAAAAGTTTAGCAATTTTAATGCTATGCATTTTTCTTTAGATTATTATTTTTGTTTCTTGAAATTGCGGTAATATATTTCCCCCCCATACAGTAATTATGAGCCAGGGGTTAAGGGTGGTCAATGCGTCTCCCGGGGTTTGGTGCGGAAGCGGTGAAGCTCTGCCACACCCTCCCCAGTGACGAGAACGAGAGTGGCGACACACCCTGCACCTGGCCTGCCGGGGGGGGGGCCCAGAGGAGGTGGTGCGGGTGCTGCTGCAGGCCGGGGCGGAGGTGGAGGCCGGAACTCCCCCCTGTGGGCCCCGGACTGTGCCTCCCCCAAGGGCCTGTCCCGTGTGCAAGAGCGCTAAAAATGGGCGCCTTGGACCCTATTGACAAGGTGTGTGGATAGCATGATATACCCTTTTATGACCTACCCTTTGGGTTGTAAATTTTCTATGGAACCATCTTGCTTTAAAATTAGTAAAAACCCCTATTGATAAGGTTTTGGTTTAAAATGATTTCATTGATTTTAAGCATGAGCCTTTTTGATGGGGGGAATTTTCCCTCGTTAAAAAAATAGAGTATAATGGGGCATGTTTTTTTTTTTTCGACCAAAAACGAGCCTCTCCAGCTGGCCGCCAAGAAGGGTATGGGCCGTCCCGGCTGCTGCTGGAGAGTGGTGCCTCCCTGCTGGGCCTTTGACAGCTCGGGGAAGAACGCCCGGATGGGGGTGGCGGCCCCGGGAAGAAGTAACTTTTTTTTAAATTGATATCCCTTAGTGTTTTTTTTAAATTTTTTTTTTTTTTTTTTTTTTTTTTTTTTTTTTTTTTTTCTTTTTTTTTTTCATCTATGCCTATAGAGCCCCGTAGGCCCTGAGCCCAGGGGTGGGATGGCAGGCCCGGGGTTCCTTGAGGGTGTTGGTAGGCCCTCGCCCGTGGGGCGCAGGGAGGATTTTTTTTAGTGCGCCCGGATTAGAGGGTCATGCCGCTCCCCCGTGTCCTCCATGCACTCGCAACGAAGGTAGATTAATGGGCAGCCTGTGGGTGTTTTAGGCCACTCGACGGTGCAGAAGGTTTTAAGTGGATTTTGGGCTCACTGGGGTTTAAAATCGGGCTTCGAGAAGCCACACGGTGACGCTAACCACTTGCTACCGCCTCCCCTCTTAAAAAACCCCTTAGTGGGTTAAAATGCCGGGTTAAGTTTAGTTTTTTAAATGCCCTGACTAATACTAGTGTTGGCGGAGGTGGGGATGACCCTCGTGAAGTCCCCCGGAGTGGATGGCTGCCCTGAGGAAAGGCCCAGGGGGCAGTGTGAGGGCACGTACCCCCTTTAGGATGCTAACAAAAAAATTCCCCGGGCGTGGGGGAAGCAGTGTCAAAAGGTGGGGGTGGTGGTGGTTTTTTTCCCCTTAAAAGGGCTTCTTTTTTACGGCTTTTTAGATGACTTTTTTTCCAAAAGATACCCTGAAAAAAAACATGCGTCTTCCAAGAGGAAGTTGGAATGAACTGCCGCCCAAAATGGCGGGAGCCTTCCCGGCAAAATTCCACCTCGGAGATTGGCACCAACAGCGCCCCCCTATGCGCCAGTGTGATGCATCCTTTACCACCAGACTGTCACACGTATCACAAGCTTTTTTCAGTCCTGGAAATTATCACCCATGGCGAATTCATCAAAACTGTTTACTTATACAATGGATTTACTTATACCTTTACACAAGATGTCTTTGTCCTTTAGATTTTCACAAGAATCCTTTAGATTTTTTTTTTTTTTTTTTTTTTTATATAGAAATTTCTTTCCAAAATCAGGGTGCGTCTTCGAAGATGCAGCGTCTTATAAGCCCTAGAAAATGGTACTCATTTTGCTCTGTTTCTTTCTGTCTGTCTCCAACCCACCTCTTCAAGTCCCCTAAACAACCAATAACAACCCTTCACAGATGCACCGAGTTGAACGGCATGGACTCGGAAGACGAAAAATACGCAATGCTCTTCAACTTCGAACTGGTGGACGACTCTTACGTTGTACCACCCCGTGGATCTGACGTGGACCCCATAGCCTCTTTCACCACCACCGACATTCCCTACGACGAAGAGGGACACCTTTTGGACCACGCGGAACTCTATACGACGGAATCCCGGGAGTTGAAAAAGAACCACCCGCTGATGATGATGGTGAAGTATAAACGCCTGAACCTCCTGAACCATCCTGTGTCCATCTCCCTCGTCAAGCATAAGTGGATGAGTTACGGAAGGTGAGGTGGATGGCAGATGTGAAATACTAATACTGATCGTTGTATTGAAGTAATGATTAATCTAGCAATGCCTATCATATTTTTATGTCCTGTAGTAATTTTGTCTAATTTGTGGTTTTTAAGGAATATCTGGAAGTATCATGTCATTGTGAATTGGCTGAAATAGGGACTTCTAATCATTGTAACTGAAAACTGACTCCAGATTCGTGTTCAGCATGCCCCAAAACTAATAGGAACTAATTTTCAAGCAAATCTATTAGTAAAAAAATACTTGAAAATGAGTTCCTAGCAGTTTTCGGGCATGCTGAACACGAATCTGGAGTCAGTTTTCAGTTACAATGATTAGAAGTCCCTATTTCAGCCAATTCACAATGACACTTCCAGATATTGACATTGATAATATTCCAGATTCGTGTATTATTCTACATTGGTTTTCTACGCAGTCTTCCTCACCTTCCTCACCGGTTACGTCCTCACTGCCAAGTACGTATTATAAGAATGACCAATACCAAACAATAACAGCGAAACCAGTATTTTATTTTTTCCTATTTTTTCTTCTATGTTCCATCGTTCTCGTTTCTCTCCTCCTCCTTTCTCTCCCTCTCTTTCCTCCTCCTCCTCCTCCTCCTCCTCCTCCTCCTCCTCCTCCTCCTCCTCCTCCTCCTCCTCCTCCTCCTCCTCAATATTCCCGTTACTAGTTGGGGCGCCTCGCTTGCAACACATTCGGGGCACACTCTCTATTCAAATTTCCAAGAAAGTGCTTTATACCAACACGTGGATCATCCAACGAGAGGCGAAAATATTCTAGATCTTATTTTCACAACTAACGAAAATCTTGTCAGTAACGTTAACGTCGGATCCGAATTTAGTAGCAGTGACCACCGGGCGATTACTTTCAGTATTAACATCAGTAAGACAAGCGAAGTCGAAAGTAAAGAAAAAGTTCTTGATTATCGAAAGGCAGACTTCAGAAAACTAAAAAGAATCTTAACGAACACCGATTGGAATGTTATCTCAGAAAGTAACGACATAAATGTAGCATGGCATGAATTCCCCGGTAAGCTTAATTTAGAAATAAAATCCCCCAATCCCGATGCGTTTAAAGGCGATCTTTTTAAAACATTAAACCCGAAATGTGGGACCCGGGGAAAACAAGGACAGCTTGCAGCTAAAAAGCTTTGCAAAATAAAAAAAACCAAAGAAACACAAAATGAAGACGAAAAACCCCGATCACGAAAAATTTTGGGACAAAAATACGAAAAAACTCATTAAGCAAGCAAAAAAAAATTTTAAAGGGTACGTTTTTCCCCAAAAATGAAAAAATTTAAAACCCAAAAAGTTTTCTACACTATTTTAATAGGAAAAAGTAATGAGGGCCAACCATGGGGACCGTTGGAAAGGGAAAAAAAGGGCCCGAACACACAGAAGTGAAGTATCTTTTGGCGGATACTCAAAATAATTTTTTTGCATCAGTCTTCACAGGGGAAAAAAAAGGGAAAAATAAACCCCCAACCCCAAAAAAACCCCAGAACAAAGGGGTATTTGCCCAGCTCTTTAAAAACCTTTCGGGAATGTGACTTTTTTTGCTGGGGCGATAATAACATGAAAAAAAAAAAAGCCCCTTTGGTTTCCGGGAAAAAATTTTGGGCCACGCATTTTAAAAAGAAGCAAAGAACGAAATAGTAAAACCCAAACTTTCCATTTATTTTTTTAAGGGCTTTACCCCCGGAAATTTCCCGGTGCGAATGGAAACTAGCAAATGTCACACCCTTTTTAAAAAAAGGAAAGCAAGTCGCACCCCGGAAACTATCGCCCCAATAGTTTAACATTTTTTGCTGGAAAATTAATGGGAATCCATCAAAAGAGAAAAAATCTTTAAAGTTCTTAGAAAAAATGAAATAATAAAAAGTTTGGGCAGCATGGTTTCAGAAAAAAAAACGCTCATCCCTTTCTCAAACTTACTTGATTTTTAAAATTTAGTATATCAAAATGTACGACAACACGAGGGCAGTAACGTATTTTTACCTCGTTTTAAAAAAGCTTTCGAAAAAAGTTCCTCATAAGCGTCTCATTACCCAAAGAAAAAGCTCATGGATAACAGACCATCTTTAAAAATTGGTTTAAAAAAATTTGGCTGTCAAATCGAAAAAAAAGGGTGGTAAAAATGGAAATTCTTCTGGACCGCCCGTGAAAAATAGGGGGTTCATCAAAGTCAGTTCTCGGCCTACCCTTTTTTTAAATATACAAAAATTTACTTTGGGACGAGGGAATCACTTTGCCGGGATTTTCGAAATTTGCTGATGAAACAAAAAATCACAAACAAAACCCTTTTTACAGAATCCCCAGCCCCCAAACCCCCTAAAAAAGGGAATTAAAAACCGCAAAACAAAGGGTAAAAAACCTGGAAAATAAAATTTAAACCCTTTTAAAAAGTCATTTTACTACATAGGGTAATAAAAAACCCCCCAAAAAATTTACTTTGTTTAAACCCTTTTCCCAACAAAAAGTGTTGTAAAAAAAAAGTTTTGGCGTTTAATTCAAAAAGATCTCAAACCGAAAACCCAAAATTATAGAGGTAGAAAAACGCAAAAAATTTTTTGGTTTTATTAAACAAACCTTTAAATTTTTTCAAATCTAAAAAAATTTTATACTCATTTTTTTTTAACTCGCTTTTTCGCCCCCATCTGAATACTGGGGTGCAGTTTTGGCACCTTATTAAAAAAGGACATAGTTTAAACTAGAAAAAAATACAGCGCGGAAAACCAAAAGAAAACCTAGATTGCGAAAAAAAATTGGGACGAAAATCGGTCAAAAAAAACTTAACTTTTCCCACAAAAAAAAAACGAAGGAAAAGAGGTGCCCCTATAAAAAGTTTTTAAAAATCTTCAAGGGTTTTACGAAGTAGTCCTGGGAAAATCTTTTCACGTTTAGACGGTCAAGTAAACTAAAAACCCGGATTTAAATAAGCGGGAAAGGTTTGTAACGAACGAAGCAAAGTACTTTTTCAAAAACCCGGTTTTTAAAAACGTAGGGAAAGGGGGGGCCGCAGCCCGAAAAAAAACTAAAAATAAAATGGGAAATCTTTTAAAAAAATCGCCCCCCGATAAATATTTCATATAAAACCCCCGGGTTTGGCACTGTTTTTTCTCGGAATAATAAATTTATCTCGCGGGGCCTCTGAAATTTTTTCCCTTTTGCGTAAAATGATTGGGGATCGGTCCCCAAAAACCCCCCACACGTCTCAGACACCCCCAGTAAACGGTCACTACTACAACTTTTAAAACCTTGTGACGGGCTGGGGTTTCAGAAAGGGGCCCGGTAGTTAGTGACCCCCATCGGGTTTTATATCCCGGGGGTCACTGCCCCGGGGGGGAATTGAAGTGCACGGCGCCCCTACTTGGAAGTGCACTACCGCAGTGGTTTTAAAACCGGGGGCTGGGGCCTGATTGACTGCGGGCCCTCCCAAAAAAGCGCCAGGAAAGGGGCCCGGCACCCCCCCTGAATTTCCCACACTGAGCCTAAAACCAAAAACAAACATTAGCCCTATAAAAACACACAGATAGCCCCAGTTAACGGTTACCATTACTACTCTCGGCGGTGACGGGCTTTTGGTTCAGTTGGGGTCCTGACGGGTTTAGGACCCCCAATGGGGTTTTTAAAGGTACCAGGGGGTCACGGCGGGCGGGAAAGGCTTTGGCCCAGTGTACGGCGCCCCCTAAAGGGAAAGTACACAATCCGCAGGGGTTGAAGGGAGGGGGGCCCCTGATTGACCCCTGCCCCCCCAAAGGGGAAAGCGCCAGGCAAGCTGCCCCCACCCCCCCTTAAAACCTCCACTTTTTGGGGTTCCCACACCATTAAAAAACACCCATCCCATGACCTATCTATCAAGCACAAAAACCTACCCCAAAACTATTTAGTAGTTAGCCAAAGTTTTAAGCTTTAAATTTTTCCCTCACAAATTCCTGCATTTTTTCTATTTTGCATGGTATCCCTTTTTTTTCCGGCCCCGTTTGGGTGGGGGGATGGGTGGGGGGGGAGGACCCTTTTCTATTTCCCTATCCTTTCCCTTTTTATTATCTGGGTTTGTGTAGTGTAGTTAAAGCAAAAAAGTCTTGTAAGGGGGCCCATCGGTCTGTTGCTGTTTGTGTTTCTTTGTATGCCTTTTTATTCCCCCCCTCCTCCCTCCTCCCTCCTCCTCCTTTTTTCTCCCTTTTTTTTCTTCCTCCTCTTTCCCCCCCCTTCCTCTTCTTCTTCTTTATTATGGTTCCTATTTTTTGGGTTTAAATAAAAGTGTTTGTTTTTAAAACTCAGCTAATTTCTTAAAGAAATACCACTCTTGGGATGGGGGTGGGTTTAAAAACAGAAACAAACAGCAGAGTCCCGTGAAAAAAACAGAGTACATTTTAAAATTTTTGACGTCCCCGATTAAGCAAAAGGATTTATTTTTTTATTACTATTATTTTACTATTTTAAAACCCCAAATTTCCTACCCCCCAAAGGATTATTTTTTTTTTTCAGAGACTTCCTCCCTTTTCCTCCTCCTCCCCCTCCTTTCCCCCTCCGGGTCCTCCTTTCCCCCCTCCTCCTCCCCCTTCCCTTCCCCTTCCCTTTCCCCTTCCTCCTCCTCCTCCTTTCCCCCCCCCTTTTCCCCCCCCCCCCCTCCTCCCCCCTAGCGGACGGGGGTAGCCAAACATCACCTTAACCCCTTTTTTACCCCCCAGCAGCGCTGGGTCCCTCCCGTTTTTCCCCAAATACTAACAAATAACTTAATCGAGGGGGCCCTGTAACAGTGGACCGTAGACGCCCTGCCGGGAAACCTCACGCAAGGTTACCAAAACTATCAAGGAAATTAAAATTTCTTGCACAAAAACCCAAAACATTATTTTTTAAAAACGTCGAGAATTATTACATACGTTTTTTTTCCCCCAAAAAGCCAGATATCGTCAGTATTTATTTAGATTTTGGGTTCAACCAAAAGATAAAATTTATTAGCTTTAAAAAAGCCCTTTCCCGGGGTATAAGACATTCCCAAAAATTTTCGCAAGGGAAAAAACAGGTGGAGGGGTAAATTTTTTATTTTTAAAGAAAAAAATTTTCAAGCAATCGAAATCGATTAAAAAAAAAATAAAAAAAAAAAGATCTTAGGGCTCAGTCACGCAAAAATTAAGCTAAACTTAAAATTTCAACTATTTGGGAAAAATATATCTTCCTCCCAAATCTAATGGGGGAAATAGATTGCCCCTGTATGAGAGATAAAGTCAGTTGTGAACAATTTAAAAACGTACCCAATTTTTTCTGGAAATTTTTTAACCACCTCATTTTAAAATGGGAAATTTAAAAATTCGCTGATAAGAAGTATGCGATTGTTGATATGGTGAACGAAAGGGATATTTAAACAGGTGGTCCCCCCCCTGAGCCTACAAGGGGTAATAGTATCCTAGATTTAGTTTTCCCCACCGCTTGATCTGATTTATTCTGCGATTAGGTGAAAAATTGGGAAACAAAAAATCACAGGGAAAACAGATGGGCATAAATTGCAATGTAGGGCATCACAAAAATCGGTTATTAGTCCAAATTTTAATAAAGCAGGGTTTCCCGAAGATCACAGGGGGGACAAGCAAGTTTAAGGTTGACCCACAAAAGGAATAACGCCGAAAAAAGGGGTAAAGTATTCATAATAAACTCCAAACGGTGGTGGAAAAAAAAGGGTTTCCCCTGGTAAGAAAAAATTTTTTAAACAAAACGGGCCCAGTTGGATGAATAATGAATTTCCCAAAAAATCATTGGCAGAAAACGCCCAGCGTATAAAGTTTACAAAAGACAAAAACAGACTGCGATTTAGAGAATACAATGACGTCAAACGTCCCCTGGGGAAAGGAATAATTAAGTCTAAAAAAAACGCGGTTTTTGAAAAATTGCAAAGGAATCCAAAAACAAAACCCGGGAAAAAGGGTTTTTTCCAAAACGTTCGGAAGAAAAAAAAACGTCAAAACAAAAAAAATTTGGGGCCCCGAAAATAATAATAATAAACTTGGGAAATGATAATAAGGGGTTTTTGGGGTTCGGGACTCAAAGAATTTCTTTAAAGCGGTATTTTATTAAAAAAACAAACTCCATTACCAGAAACCCCCAAACATGTTGCCAGGACTCGAAAAGGGGTAGGGCTGGTATAGGGGGAGAACATTTTAAAGAAAAATCAAAGTTAAATTTTCTGAAAAATTGACCCGGGAAAACCGGGGGGGGGGGGGGGAAAAGAAATCTTTTCCCCGGGCTATTCCCCGAAAGTTTACAGTCAAAATTTTGCTCCCTTAAAAAATTTTTTTTCAATAAATCGCTAAGTATTTAAAAAAGTTCCTAGTATTGGAAATTAGCTAATGTTACACCGAATTCAAGAAAAAGGGAAAAAAAAAAAAAGCCTCGCAAGTAATTATCGCCCCAATTTGTCTAACGTCCCCTGATTGTTAAACTATTTGAGAAAATATTGCGGGAATTTAAAAAAGTGTCTTTTTTCGATGAAAAAAAACTCTATACTTAAAAAATCCCCAAAATGGATTTCGAAATAAGAGATCCCTCTTAACAAACCACTGGATTTTGGGTTTAAAAATCATTTATTCAAAAATGGGACGGGTAAAATTTCCCCCGGGTGTAATATACCCCCCTTTATTTTCAGAAAACCTTCGATCAGTTCCCCATAAACGGGCTGTTGAAACCCAACTAAGGGCACATGGCAAGGGAGAATTATGTTTTGGATTTGGGGGATTGGGGTTTTTAAATCGTAAAAAAAAGGGTAGGAAATAAATTGGGGAGGCATCTGAAATTTGGGTTTGGGTGTCACTAGTGGGGTGCCTAAAGGGGGCCGGGCTTGGGCCTCTCTTTTTCTGATTAAAATCAACGACTGGATGGGGAAATTGTATCTAAGATTTTCGAAAAAAATTTTCAGAGACAACCCAAAATTTGGCGGTAAAGCATATATATACTAGAGAAAAAAAGGGGAAAAAATACAAAATGAATTCCGACAAAATACAGATTGGAGTGGGTAAAAAGGGGATTAAAAAATTTAATTCCCTAAATGGGAAATTTAAAGCATATAGGCAAAAGATAACCTCAAAAAACTATCAAATGCAAAATAAAAACGTTAACCCGAAATACAGCAGGAAAAAAGGGTTTTTGGTGGGCATAATCAGTAATGATCTTAAAACCGTCCGCAAATTTCCTAGCTGCCGTAAAAAAGGGGAAAAATGATGTTGGCTTTATTAAAAGTAACCCTTTTAACATAAAAAATCCGAAAATAAGGGCACCAAATTTTCCCCGTCCCTTTGGGTTTGGGCCCCCACTTGGAAAAATGCCGTTCAAAAACGGGGCGCCCTGTTTCGTAAAAAAATCAAAACCCAAATTTGGGAAACAGTGCAAAAAAGAGCAACCAAACAAAATTTCCTCTTGCGAAATTCCCTCTTTTTGAAAGAGACTGCGGAAACCCTTAAAAATGTTTTTCTTAAAAGGTCCCTAGAATTTCCCTGGGGGAAATTTTAGAAAAACCCTTTTAAAATCCTAAAAAGGGTTTTGATGTCTTTAAACAAGAGAACCTATTCGAGCCTTTTTAACCTTTAAAGGGGACAAAAAAAGAAAAAATGGTTTAAAACTAAACGGTCAAAGTTGGCCCTCACCGATCTCCCTTAAAAAATTTTTTCAAAGTTTTGAGTCGTTTATCGATGGAAAAAAATTACCAGCAAAAAGTTGTGGACCAACCACCTAAATACATTAAAAAAAAGACTTGCGCGCACTGTAAAGTAAAGGGGAATTTATAGTGCGAATTTGTAAACTAATTCCCCCCTATCGATTTGTTTTTATTTGGAGGGGGTATTTTTAGTTTTGGATTTTTCATTCCTACATTTGCACTATGAAAAATTCCATGTTCCCCATCCCCTTTTGGGACTGGGATCATTTTCCAAATGTTTTCTTACAATAGTTGATTTGTTAGTAAGAGTATGTAAATTTTTTTAGCAGATAACCCCCCCCTATGGACCCCAAAAGGTCACCTGGTGTCTGTTACTCCTATGTAACCCTATTAATCCTCCCCCTCCCCCTCCCCTCCTACCCCCTTCCCCCCTCCCCCTCCTCCTCCTCCCCTCCTCCCCCTCCCCTCCTCCTCCCCCCTCCTCCCCCCCCTTCCTCCTCCTCCCCCCCTCCTCCTCCCCCCCTTCCCCTCCTCCTCCTCCTCCTCCTCCTCCCTTCTTTTTTCAATATTTTCTCAAGTAGTTATTAATAAGGAAAAACATCAGAATATGAAAAATGGAAGTTCGTAAAGGTGCCCGGGGTGTGGGGTTAAAAGTTTTGTTTTTGTTGGCTGGGGGGGTAGAATTTAAAATTTCGGGGTATTGGAAAGGGGGTAATCTTCTTAGGTAAATTTTAATTTCTTTCTTTTTTTTTTAATTTTTTTTTTTCTTTCTCTTTGCCCCTTTTCTTCCTTTTCTCCTTCTCCCCCACATTCCCCCCTTTTCCCCTTCTTCCCTTTTCCTCCTCTCCCTTTTCTCTCCCCCCTCCCATTTCTCTCCACTTTCCCCGCTCTCCCAGTTTCTCTCCCTTCCCCCAGTTTCCCCCTTTTCCCTTTCTCCCATTTTTCTCTCCCATGTTTTTCCCTCTCCATGTTTCTCTCCCATGTTTCTTTTCCCCCGTTTCTCCCCCAGTTTTTCCCTCCCCCATGTTTCTCTCCTCTCCATGTTTCTCTCCAGTTTCTCTCCCCCCCTTTTCCTCCCCATGTTTTCCTCCCATTTTCTCTCCCTCCATGTTTCCTCCCTTTTCTCTCCTCTCCCTTTTTTCCCTTTTCCTCCTCTCCCTTTTCTCTTCCCCCCTGTTTTCTCTCCCATGTTTCTCCCCTCCCTTTTCTCTCCCTGTTTTTCCCTCTCCCATGTTTCCCCCCCATTTTTTCTCCCCCATGTTTCTCTCCCAGTTTTCCCCTCCCTTTTCCCCCTTCCCATGTTTTCTTACATGTTTCTCTCCTCTCCCATGTTTCTCCCCCATTTTCCCCCTTTCTCCCATTTTTTCTCTCCCATTTTTCTTCCCATGTTTTCTCCCTTTCCCCCAGGGTTTCTCTCCCATGTTCTCTCCTCCCCCATGTTTCTTTCTCTCCATGTTTCTCTCCTCTCCATTTTTCTCTCCTCTTTCTCTCCTCCCCCCATTTTCTCCCCCTCTCCCATGTTTCTCTCCTCTCCTTGTTTCTCCCCTCTCCAGTTTCTCTCCTCCCCATGTTTCTCTCCTCCCCCATTTTTCTCTCCCCCCACTTTCTTCCTCTCTCATGTTTCTCCCCATTACTCTCCTCGCCCATTTTTCCTCCTACGTTTTTTCCCTCACCCATGTTTCTCCCCCAGTTTCTCTCCTCTCCATGTTTCTCTCCCATTTTTTTCCTCCTCCCCCTGTTTCTCTCCTCGCCCATGTTTCTCCCCCTACTTTTCCTCCTCCCCCATGTTTCCTCCCATGTTTCTCTCCTCTCCCTGTTTCCTCTCATGTTTCTCCCCTCTCCCATGTTTCTCTCCACGTTCCTCTCCTCCCCCATGTTTCTTCCTCCCCCATGTTTTTCCCATGTTTCTCTCCTCTCCCATGTTTCTCCCTCCCCCATGTTTCCTCCATTTTCCTCCTCTCCATGTTCTCTCCTACTTTCTTCCTCTCCCATGTTTTCTCCTCCCCTGTTTTTTTCCCCCAGTTTCTCTCCTCTCCCATTTTTTCTCTTCTATTTTTCTTCCCCCTCCCTTTTTCTTCCCTGTTTTCCCTCCCCCATTTTCTCTCCCATTTTCTTCCCCTCCCCATGTTTCTCTCCCATGTTTCTCTCCTCTCCATGTTTCTCCCCTTCCCATTTTCTCCCTCCCATTTTTCCTTCCTCTCCCATTTTTTTCTCTCCTCTCCCATGTTTCCTCCCATGTTTCTCTCCTCCCCCAGTTTTTTTCCCACGTTCCTCCCCCCTCTCCCTGTTTCTCTCCTCCCCCTGTTCTTCCATGTTTCTCCCTCTCCCTGTTTCCTCTTCTCCCATGTTTCTTCCCTGTTTCTCCCCCATTTTCTCCCTCCCCCGTTTCTCTCCTCCCCCATTTTTTCCTCCTACTTTTCCCCCTCCTCCCCCATGTTCTTCCTCTCCCTGTTTCTTTTTCCCCCATTTTTTCTCTCCCTGTTTTCCCCTCCCATGTTTCCTCCTACGTTTCTCTCCTCTCCCATGTTTCTCTCCCATTTTTCTCCCCTTTCCCCAGTTTTTTCCCCCCTTTTTTTCCCTCCTCTCCATTTTTTCTCCTACGTTTCTCTCCTCTCCATGTTTCTCTCCCCCCCATGTTTCTCCCTCTCCCATGTTTCTCCCATGTTTTCTCCCTCCCATTTTCTCTCCCTTTTTTTTTCTCTCTCCCATGTTTCTCTCCTACGTTTCTCTCCTCCCCCATGTTTCTCCTCTCCCATTTTCTTCCCTCTCCCATGTTCTCCCCTCTCCCATTTTCCTCCTCTCCCATGTTTCTCCCCCATGTTTCTCTCCTCCCCCTGTTTTCTCTCCCCTTTTCTCTCCCATTTCTCCCTTTTGTTTCTCTCCCATGTTTCCTCCTCTCCCATGTTTTCTCCCCTGTTTTCTCCTCCCCATGTTTCCTCCTAGTTTTCTCCTCCCCCATTTTCTCTCCTCTCCCATGTTTCTCTCCCACGTTTCTTCCTCCCCCCTTTTTTCTCCCCTCCCCATGGTTCTCCCCCATGTTTCTCTCCCATGTTTCTCTCCCATGTTTCTCCCCTCCCCCCATGTTTTTTCCCTTCCCGTTTCTCTCCCACTTTCTCTCCTCTCCCAGTTTCTCCCCTTTCCCCCAGTTCCCCTCCTCCCCCCTGTTTTTTCCCCCACGTTTCTCCCCTTTTCCCCATTTTCTCTCCCTCCCTGTTTCTCCCCATGTTTCTCTCCCGTTTCTCTCCCACGTTTCTCTCCTCTCCCATTTTTCTCTCCTCCCCCATTTTTCTCTCCCTTTTCTCCCCTCTCCCATGTTTCTCTCCTACGTTTTCTCCTCTCCCATGTTTCTCTCCTTCCCATTTTTTCTCCCCACGTTTCTCTCCTTCCCATGTTTTCTCTCCCCCCCATTTTTCTCTCCGATTTTCTCTCCCATTTTTCTCTCCTCCCCCATGTTTCTCTCCCATTTCTCTCCTCTCCCATTTTCTCTCCTCCCCCATGTTTCTCTCCATGTTTCCTCCTCTCCCAGTTTTTCTCCCCGGGTTTTTCTCTCCTCCCCCTTTTCCCCCCATTTTTTCTCCCCTCTCCCTGTTTTCTCCCCCATGTTTCTCTCCCATGTTTTCCCCCTCTCCCACTTTTCTCTCCTCTCCCATGTTTCTCCCCCTCTCCCATGTTTTCTCCTACTTTTCTCTCCCCCCACGTTTCTCCCTCCCCCATGTTTCTTCCCCCCCATTTTCTCTCCTATTTTCTTTTTCTCTCCCCCCCATTTTTCTCCCTCCCCCATTTTTCCCCCCCATTTTTCTCCCCCCCCCCATGTTTCTCCCCAGTTTTCTCTCCTCTCCCATTTTTTCTCCTACTTTCTCTCCTCTCCCATGTTTCTCTCCTCCCCCCCATTTTTTCTCTCCTCTCCCATGTTCTCCCCTACGTTTCCTCCTCTCCCTTTTTTCTCTCCTCTCCCATGTTTCTCTCCCACGTTTCTTCCCGTTTCTCTTCTCCCCCATTTTCTCTCCCATGTTTCTCTCCTCTCCCATGTTTCTCTCCTCTCCCATGTTTCTTTCCCTGTTTCTCTCCTCCCCACGTTTCTTCCTCTCCCCCCCTTTTTTCTCCCTTCCTGTTTTCTTCTCCTGTTTCCCCCTCCCCCATTTTCTCCCTCCCCCATTTTTCTCTCCATGTTTTTTCCCTCTCTCATGTTTCTCTCCTCTCCCATTTTTCCCCCCATGTTTCGCCCCTCTCCTATTTTTCCCTCCCGTTTCTCTTCCTCTCCCATGTTTTTTCTCCTCTCCCGTTTCTCTCCTACGCTTCTCTCTCCTCTCCCATGTTTCTCTCCTATTTTCTTTTCCCCTCCCCATGTTTCTCCCCTCCCCCCTTTTTTCCTCCTACGTTTCTCTCTCCTCCCCCTTTTTCTCCCCTACGTTTCTCTCCTCCCCCATTTTCTCTCCTAGTTTCTCTCTCCTCTCCCATTTTTCCCCTTCCCTCCCTGTTTTCTCCTCTCCCATGTTTCTCTCCATTTTTCTCTCCTCTCCCATGTTTCTCTCCTCCCCCTTTTTTCCTCCACGTTTCTCTCTCTTCCCCCATTTTTCTCTCCTCCCCATGTTTCTCCCCTCCCCTGTTTCTCCCCCCCTTTTCCCCTTTTTCTCTCCTCTCCCATGTTTCTTCCCTCCCGTTTCTCTCCTCTCCCCTACGCTTCCTCTCCTCTCCCCCCTTCTTCCCCACTTCCCCGCGTCCTTCAAAAGCGTCTAAAAAAGCCCTACAGGTAAACAATTTCACCAATAAATGTTTAACCCCACTTCCTTTGATTGTTTCCCTTCATTTTTTATGTCTTAATGTTATTTATTATACGCGCCTATATGCTGCTATATTTTAAACGTATTTATTGTTCACAAATTTTTTTTGTTTTTGTAGATTTTATTATTTCATTTTATTGCAAATTTTAGTACTTTTCCCATTTTATTTTTTTTTCACTGCTCTTAAAACTAATTTAATGTAAAGAATAACCATTTATAATGGGTTAAGATTATTCTGATTCTCCTTCCCTTCCCTTCCCCCCCCCTTTCCCTCTCTCTCCCCTTCCCTTCCCCTACCTTTCCCCTTTCCCTTCCCTTTCCTTCCCTTCCCTTTCCTTCCCTTTCCTCTCCCCTCCCCTTCCCTTCCTTTTCCCTTTCCCCTTTCCATACATCCCTTCCCTTCCCCCTTCCCCCCTTCCCTTTCCCTTTCCTCCCTCCCCCCCTCCCCCCTCCTCCTCCCTCCTCCTCCTCCCTCCTTCCCCTCGTTCCTCCTCCCCCCAGACATTAAAGAAAAAGGGCCCTAACAACCAGGCCTTTTTCTGGCGGGAAAATTTGGGTGATTATTGAAATGGCCCCCCATCAACATTCGCGAGAGGTATTCCAAATATACCAGGTGATGCGTGTGTGGTGTTGTTTTTTTTTACATAAAGAAGGAGGGCCTGAGAAAAAAATAAAGTGACAAAAGCTACTAGCGTCGCCCCCCAAAAAGAAACAGAAAAGGAATAAAGAAAGAGGCTGGATCAATTTAGTTCGGGAGGGTCTTGCTACTTCTCTCTAAAAATAAAACCCTTTTAGCTAGAATACAACTTCAAATTAATTACT
>JACEEZ010023830.1:42500-47500 GCA_016584305.1 Chionoecetes opilio | reverse complement strand
CAACTTGTATTTTGGTGTTTGTTGATGTCTTGTCGCTTCAAATCTCACTCCCGTAGGGAGCTAAGGGTGGTGCCGACCACCCTTAGCCCCGCGGTCCCGTAGCAAGGGAGAAAACGGTTTGAGCATCACCCGTAGAGGCGCTACGAGGTAAAGCATCGTAGGGTAATACTTACGGTCCCGTAACTCCTTCGAGCATCTACCCCCCAGGTTACCAGTGAAGGTATCTGCTGAACTACATAGTGTAATACACTAACAAACAACACGTAAGAGAGCAAGATAGCACAAAAAAAGTTCTGCTACCCACCCATTTAACCCTCCGGTAGCAGGTCGACAGGAAACAGTAGGAATGGAATACCATATATACAAAGATAATTAGTATATGGAAATTTAAAAGTAAAGAATTAAAGGAATGTAGTATGCTAACCTAAACTGCTGCTAACACTAATTCATCCGGGGGATTTCATAAAGTATTGTTCAAGGGGCAGTATCAAAGCCTATTTACATTGAAGTACGTATCAAGTCTGTTCCAAAATGTAATTAATGTGCTGATATTAAAGACTACATTAGCTGGTAATTTCTTCCATCGATTGACTATTCTGACATTGAAATGATTCTGTCAAAGATCTGTGATCAAACGATGACCATTTAGTAATGCGTCACCTACGTTAATACGTTAGTCACCTAAGTAGAGAGTTCAGCTTCACTTTGAAGAATTTAAGGATGAGGAGGAGCCTTCGCCTTTACTCTCCTATGCCACTCAATTTGAATTAGCATTGCTTATCACAAACAGCCACGTCAGGACCAACAGGTTTCTTGTTGTTTATTATTTTGTGTTCCCTCCTCCTCCTCCTCCTCGTTTATTTGCCTGGTAGGACGCGGCTCGGGTGAAGGGTGGGTGGGGGCAGAGGGCATCGATCTAGGGCGGCTGGATCCTCTGATATGAGACAGCTTGAATCGAGCCGCGGGGTGAAACGAGACTGCTTTGGTGGGCGTTGGTGCAGGTGTGTCGAGGCAGCAAATGGAATAGTGAAGCCCTCACATGGGTCGCAAGCAGGACGGGGGGTGAGGGAGGGGGCTAATCTATTCCTCCTTAGTACACCTCTAAATCCTTCATATCCTCCTCCTTATCCTCCTGGTTTTAGTTTCTTCAATGCATTTGAATACCTCCTCCTCCTCCTTCTGGTTTTAGTTACTGCAATGCATTTGAATAATTCTTAAGAGACTACTGGAAGTGCGTGCGTGTGTGTGTGTGCGTGTGTGTGTTATTCACCACATGGTCTTGTCCATGCGAGCTGGCTCGCGATCGCCAGTTTTCACCCTCCCAGTACGAGCTTGGAGCTCATTATTACCGATCTTTGGGCAATGCTGGGACCTCACACACCACACACCCCCCATCCCCTTGCTCAAGGGGGACAGTAACCGCCCGAATTTGTCAGTGAAAAATCCCCGGGAGCGCGAGGATTCGAACCGCCTACCCACAGAATGGGAGGGTGTACGTGTATGTGTGTGTGTGTGTGTGTGTGTGTGTGTATGTATGCGTGTGTGTGTGTGTGTGTCTGTGTGTTTGTATGTGTATGGTGTGTGTGTGTGTGTGTGTGTGTGTGTGTGTGTGTGTGTGTGTGTGTGTGTGTGAGTAAAAAAAATATTGACATAGTACACGTATCTTCTTACATCGAAATTGTTACTTATAAGTACTTACTTACTTACACAAACCTAACAATCAGAAAGTTCACAAATAACACAACCTTGGGACAATAGTAAAAGGCATATGCACAAATTACGATCCTTTTTCAACTTCTCTGTTGTTCTGCATTACTATAACTTGAATACCTTTAAATTAAGAGACAAACATCAAAGCAGCTCAGCTACTAAATGAGCCATGACCTTTTTCATAATTCTTTACAACTTCCTATTTAGAGAGAGAAGATGAAAATAATACTTTCCTATATTTTCAGTAATTTGTGTAGCTCTGGGCCTATCCCCTGCATGTGTGAAAAGTCAAAATCTAAAGTTGAATATGCATAAATAGCAGCATTTTAAAGTGTTCAATACAAGATGCATCAGAAAACTATCTTAGATGTAAGGTAACGCATAAATAACTACTTAAAATGACTCGCTTAAAATTTCTCAAAAAGAATATAACATAAGTTTTTGCATAGTTTTTTTTTTTTATTTGAATATAAATCAATATTATAATATCTGTTTTCCTTTTCATATTTCCAGCTAATATTGCAAGATTTCCTGTATTTCTTTGTAAGATAATATTGCACGATTAACTGTGTCTATTCCAAACTGAATATTACAACATTTCTTGAGTCAAATAGAAGGTAAATATTGCAACTCTTCCTGTGTTCGGAAGGTAAATATTGCAAGTTTTCCCGAGTCCACTCCAAGGTAAATACTGCAAGATTTACTGTGTCCACCAAAACAAAAAAAAAAAAAAAAAAAAATTGTCGGCGCATACAGAAATGGGTTATATTGAGACATTGACAATGTGTATGTGTGTGGACATGTGGTTGACTGCGTATTAATATGTGTGTGTGTGTGTGTGTGTGTGTGTGTGTGTGTGTGTGTGTGTGTGTGTGTGTGTGTGTGTGTGTGTGTGTGTGTGTGTGTGTGTTGTTGTTGTTGTTTTGTTTAAGATTTGCTCCTCCAGTAATGGAAGGAGCTCGGGCTGGGAGGCCCTAAAAAAGAAGTTCAAAATAAAGCAGCAATCGACATCAAATCGTAATGTATGAAAAACAGGGAATTAATTGGTTTGTGTGTGTGTGTGTGTGTGTGTGTGTGTGTGTGTGTGTGTGTGTGTGTGTGTGTGTGTGTGTGTGTGTGTGTGTGTGTGTGTGTGTGTGTGTGTGTGTGTGTGTGTGTGTGTGTGTGTGTGTGTGTGTATGTATGGGTAAGTGCGTGCATGAGTGCATGCCATGACTTATGCAGCTCTTGCAACTCAATTATTAATGACCACTAATTGAGCTGAATAGTGGTGGCAGAGGGAAACCGTCCAATTTGCAACACCCACACAAACACACACACACATACCGTCTACTATTTCCTATGTTACTTAGCTTATGAAACACCTACATATTCATTAATTATCTCAAGATGTATATTTGTTTAGGTTTGTATACATTTTTTACAATCCAAAATTTTAAGAAAACTATAATGTAATTCCATAAGTAAGATCCCTATATTATTTTGGTAATTTGTATAATCCGCCCCCCATAAATTGAATGTTTATGAGGCAAGGAAAATCAGGTTAAAAACTATAACACTTGTCTTTTTATGCATTAAATCACGCAGTTGAAAGGAATAACACAATTGCTAGACAGCCTTATTATATTAGAAGACCTTTTCAAAAATCGAGTGAAAAAAAATCGATAAGAACTGAACAAAGGCGGGAAAAAAATATATAACCACACAAATGACGAGAATTCTGAGAACCAAAAATTTAAATAAAAAACGAAAGTAAAATGAACATGAGGATACCTGCAAAAGAGCGAGAGTAGAGCAGGAGATAAACACAGGAAAAGTTTAACATATCGTCGAGTTAGAAGATGATCCAAGGAGGAAGACTGGAGGAAAGAGAGGGAGGGAGGGAGGGAGAAAAAAAAGGTAGGGAACGGAGATGGAGGGAGAATAGAATAAATAGAAAATAGAAGGAAGGAAATGTTTTCTCTCCCTCTCTCAGTCTCTCTCTCTCCCTTTCTTCCAGTTAGATTTATCAAATGCATTCTTTACAACCTCATCTAAATTTATTACAACATTCCGATATTTTCGGTTTTTCGGTTTTTCATTTCGGAAGTTTTCTGGTAATTCAACGCTATTCGTTCACTACAACTAGGTGGGTAAATACACACAGACATATATATATACACACACACACACACACACACACATACACACACACACACACACACACACACACACACACACACACACACACACAACACACACACACACACACACACACACACACACACACACACACACACACACACACACACACACCACACACACACACACACACACACACACACACACACACACACACACACACACACACACACACACACACATACACACACACACACACACACACACACACACACACAGGTAACAAATCCCACTCTAAATCACAATAGATAAAAAAGTATAAATAAGTAAAGAAAAGTAAAGCAAACTGTCAAAGTTTTGTCACCCCGTTGACGCGGCACAAACCACCTGTCAGCTGGCTTTTCGAATAGTAATTTCACCCTTCACCTATCCCGCCGCAAACCCACTAATTGGCAACTGTGATAGGGTTTTGTGCGGGGGACTATGAGAGTAAGAGAGAGAGAGAGAGAGTAATTAAAAACGACTCTCTCTCTCTCTGTCATAGATCAAGAGTTCCTATTTATTTTCGTGAGTTCAATCCGACCACTTTCTAAATTGAATTTATGAGGGAGTGTCACTCACACTGTGTATGTGTGTGTGTGTACTCTTGAGACTGAGAGTGCTGTGAAGTGTGGAGGAGGTGTATCCAGCTTCTTTACTGTGAATACAGCAGTGAAGAAAGGGTGCGTCCTTGCCCCATCACTTTTCAACACTTGTATGGACTGGGTATTGGGCAAAGTTGTAGATCAAAGTGATGTGGAGCATCCCTCGGCAACACCAAGATCACTGATCTTGGTTTTGCGATGAGCAGTAATCTTTGTGAGTCGCTGGGAGGTCTGGTGAGGATCTTGAGGCACCTGCACTAGGAGGCAAAGCCTTGGGACTTGAGGTATCCGGCTCAAGACAAGGTCCGTGTTTGGAGGCTTACTAGATGAAACAGTACAGGTCTGTCATGCGGGTGTTTTTTTGGGGCCGGCGAGGACATGAGATCTTGGAAAGTTTTACATACTTGGTTAACGCAGTCCATAATGATAAGCGGCGGTTCATAAGTAGGGTCATGTCACTAAGTCTTACGGCGGCTTGGCTAGCCACGGTGTTAAGGACTCGCTCAGCAGGAGTATGGCACGGGA
>JACEEZ010023830.1:0-40000 GCA_016584305.1 Chionoecetes opilio | reverse complement strand
CGCAACACAACCACAGGTACACCCACAGGTAACTATATATCTCTACTGTTACGATGAAGGGACACACAGCAAGACTTTTGGAGAGTAACACAAGCTTTTCCTTCCTTCCTCACACACGCACACACCACCGCACAAAAACTACCCAAAGTTCTCAGGGAAAAAAGTTCAGTAAAAAAAAGTTAAGTAAGGTCATGGAACTCATATATTTTTCCTTCTTGAAATCAAAAGTTTCACAAATATGAGGTTTCTTAAAATACGGTTAAAGGTTGAACGGAGCGAGAAAATCCACGCTTACTGACAGTCAACGCTTCGCACACACCACGACAACGCCACGACAGCACCCTGCTATTCCTCGTACCAAGGACAAACGCCACTGAGGACTAAAACTATTAAACCAATCACAGGCCGCTAACATCAGCCCGCTCGCTCCGCCCCGGGGAACCCCCATGCCCAAAGGTCGCTAGCTAAGGATCCCCACACATCTCCCGCAGCCACAGGACACCCAGACACCCTCACCCTCCTACAGTGAGTCACAAATAAACCCATCCACAGAACACACACACAGTAGGCCGCCCAAAAGGGAACAGAAGCGGAAAGATTAAAATAAACGCAGAACACTTGCTTCAGATGGAATGCTTCAAAGGATTAGTGTAACGAAGCAAAGTGTCGTTTGAGGCTTCATGAGATCGGAGAGTTGAATGACCACTTCGACGACGAGAGAGAGAGAGAGAGAGAGAGAGATGACTGAGAGGGGAGAGAGAGAGAGAGAGAGACGAGAGAGATGATTTTGGTGGACGAGAGAGAGAGAGACGAGAGAGAGAGAGATGAGAGAGACGTCAATCCTCGCTATAGTTCAACAAGAAAACAATAATAAAGACAGAAGAATGAAACGCGTTGAACAGATTCGAGGTGTCCAAAATTAAGAAAGAAAAGTACAAGAGTTTCAAGAGGAAAGAGGAATGGTAAGGAGGAGGAATAAAAGGACATGGAATGATAGGGATGACAGAGTAAACTGAGGCAGAAAGGCGTAAATACTAGGAGGAAATTATGATAAGAGACATTTAAAAACGTTTTTTGCGGGGGAGCAAGAGCAAATGAATTCGCTTGCAAGGCGGGTCACCTTTTCTTGCTGTATCCCCGCAGAAAAACGTCGACCGTCGCTTGTCATGAGAAAGGCAACGCGGGGCGAGATGTAAGCAAAACCAAGATCAAAGACTATTTTGGACCCTCTAGATATTTCACACTCGGAGACCGTATCCTATACCGTCATGTCAGAAAAAAGAGTTGCAGATTCAGGAAAACGTGCTTAGAAAATTAAGGGTGAATCCATAAGTAGCCAAGCCAAGAAGTGATGAAGCCAAACAAAGTGGAATAAACGTGTCATGTCACTGTATATACTTACTCTTGTTTTCGTATACCTTACTTAAATTAGTTATAAAATATACTAATGCGATGCAAAAAATTCCTTAGGAAAGCGATAGTTGTCTCAGTGTTTATTAAGATCCAAATGGTATTGTCAGCAAATTGGGTAAGGAGTGAGGTGCGTGAAGCTGTGATTTTCGGTCAACACGGCTTTGTGACCAAGTCGCACATTCAGTGCTTACTCCAGCTGTTCAATCAATCAATCCCATGGGGGGGCATACGCGGGGGCGCGGTCGCCTCGCCCACCCTACGACGCCACTCCCGGGGGTCACCACGCGCGAGTTCATGCAGGGCTCCTTCCCATAACCAAGCAGGCTATCGACCAAGAAAACATCCAAAACTTCCCAGCCCAAGAGCCTGTGGGGCGCCCCCTTGGCCTCTCCACGCCGGATTGTCTCTTACAGATACAACCGATGGGAAGATCGGTTCAGGGTAGCGTTTGCCACATGCCCATATAGCCGAGAGTTGCGCTGACGGGGACACTATACAGGTAATAGGACGTCGATTCAGTCTACGGTGCAAAATCGTGATTTGAAGTAATTCATCCCAGCATAACCCATGATTCGCGAAGACACTATTACCCAAAGAATTGATTCGTCTCTTCAACACTATTTAGTTCCCTGTCTCACAACCATAGAGTAAGACAGGGTATCACAAAGCACTTGAAGATCCGGATCTTTGTCTCCCCACACACTGCACCGGTACCGACAAAACGCCAAAATCTCCCGCTGAGCGAGTCCATAACATGGGGGCTATGCCAATCCCGTCGTAAAGATTATGACGTGAACCCCGCCGTCATTTATGGACTGCGCTACCAAGGTTATTGTAAAAACCTTTCCAAGATCTCAATGTCCTCGCCACAACACCATTGAACAGGACTGTACTCTGCATCTAGTAAGTCTCAAATACCTGGACCTTGGTCTTGAGACAGGAGGACCCTCAAGCCAAGTCTTTGCCTCCTCGTGCAGCGCCTCGAGAGCCATCACCAGGAACCTCAGCGGATCTCAGCAAAGATTACTGCACAGCGGCAAACAAGATCAGTTATCTTGGTGTTGCCGCAACGGATGATCCAACAATCTACTTGATCTACAACCTTGCCAATACCCAGGCCATACAAGCGTGTGAAAGTATGTGTAGGGGGGCAAGGACGCAACCTTGCTCACTCCTGTATTCACAGGAAGAAGCGGATACACCCACCACACTTCACAGCACTCTCAGTCCCAGGAATATTGACCAGTTATCAAAACAATAGTCCTGCAGGAATCGAATGCATATAAAGCAATATATACAGCTGTAACGATTATATTATCCTCCCTAATTAAAGGCGCAACCTCCCTATTTGATTCAAACTCTACGAGGTGAGACATTAAAAATAGAACAGTGTAAATTGATTGTTCGAAAGTACACTGTTGTTCATTTTTTTATTGAAGGAGAAAGCAATCGCCACGTCAGCCGACGCTGACTCACACTTCACTCACTTCTTCAGCTTGCTCCCGCAAGAAATTCTTGTCGGGTCGGGCAAGCATCTTCTCAGGACCTGAACAGCAAGCGACAAATTTTGAGCAAAGCGAAGTTTTTTCTATGGAAGCAAAATTGTATCTTGCCACCCCCGCAGGAAAAACGCCTTTTGATGACGAGAAAGAAGAATGAAGAGGAATGGTATACGTAAAGAGGTGATAGGAAAAGTGGGTGAAAAAGACTAAAGGAAGGAGATAATGAAGGAGAAATAGAGGATATGAATGATAGAGAAAAGAGATAAATACGTTTGCGATATAACTTGTAAATTAAAAAATTAAAAATTAAATAGTCATTGTAGTCAAAATATAAATGAGATGAAAATGAGTCACTAACTCAAAACTAATTAGGGGACTTAGGAATCACTTTATAGCAAAACAGGTGGACTATACTGGGAAAACATTAATGCAAGCCAAAGGTGACTTATAAGCCTAGTGAGTGGTCCTACAGGTGACTAAAAGATTGATTTGGAAATTATTATCGTAAACATCGACTTACAGGTGACTTAAAAGCATATTTAGTTATTGAAGTACCAGGTGACTTCATGAGTCGAGTAATAGGTGTGACTTACAGGTGACTTACAAAATCTGTCGCCTCCGTGGTGCAGTTTGGCTAGGGCCTGGCTACAATCTGCGGGCCCTGGTTCGAATCCCAGCCAGGGCAAGTCCGAGCGACCAGCTTAACCAGCTGTTCTCCTTCCTTCCGGGGTGTTAAATGGGTACTTGGGGTGGTCATACTGGGGAACGGTAACCTGTGGTAAACCCGGGTTGTCACACTAGCCTGTGTCCCGGGGTAGCAGATCTTCACACACCAACAGGCTCTAAGGGCTAATGCCACGGAAGATGAGCACCGAATGTCATGCACAGCATACCGTATGCTCCCAATCTTTTACCTTTTACCTTACAAAATGACTAAACAGGTTTGAGTACAAGGTTGGACGATATCTCTTTTCTCTCCTTCTCTCTCTCTCTCTCTCTCTCCTCTCTCTCTCTCTCTCTCATTTGCTCATTTCTTTACTCAACGCTCGCTAAGTACCCGGGTCAGACGGGTCATGTACGAAGGCATCGGCCACACGGTACGGAATCATTGTTTTGAGGCATGTCGAAACATGCTACGGCCATGTTCCGCATTTATGTTCGACAGTCTCGTTTTGTGGGGACGGTCAAAACCCCTGAACTGCTTCCAGACACGGGCAGTGCGGACGTTTCCGTGGGCCGGGTGTGGGAACAAGTGCGGGGGTTTAATGTGGGGATGATATACTACGTTAAATACGATTATATGAAAGACAACAATATACGAATATCCGATACGATATAATAAAACGAATATACGATATACGAAATTGGGACCAAGAATTCAAAAAGGAAAGGAAGGAAGTAGGGGAGAAATAATGATAGAAAAGTAGATTACATTGAAATTTGTGCATTATCTTGCCCATACCATTTGTGATAATTGAAATTTACAGGAACATGATGGAGAGAGGGAGGAGAGAGAGAGAGAGAGAGGACGAGAGATGAGAGAGAGAGAGAGAGAGGGAGAGAGAGAGAGAAGAGAGAGAAAGAGAGACGAGAGAGAGAGAGGGAGAGATGAGAGAAGAGAGAGAGAGAGAGAGACGGTCAGGGATCAGAGAGACAAATATCAAGAAGTCACTGAAATGGAGGAAAACCCTTACAGTATGTGGCCCCTAAGGGAAGGGAGAGAAGGAGGGAAGGAGGGAGGAGAGGAGGGAAGATGATAAGAAGAGAAATAGTAATAGTAATAGTATTAGGAAAAGTAGTAATGGGTGAAGTAGAAAAGGAAAGAGAAAGAATGCAGGGAAGGAAAAAAGAAGGGGAAAAATGGAAAGGAAGACGGGAGAAAAAACAAACTAATGAAGAATATGAGAGAGAGCAAACACACACACACACCCCCACACACACAAACCACCCATACACACACACACACACACACACACACACAGTTTAGTTAGTTTAGTTATTTAGTTTATTGAATACAAGCAAACATAATTACATTCATAAGGTTAAGATTTACAGTAAAATATACAAATGGGTACCTAGTCATTATAAAATAACTAAAGTTGTAGTCAAGAAGGTTAATCTACTCCGAAAAAACAAACCCGAACAATATTATAAATTGCATGAAAAACAAACCATTACATTATTGGGTATGATTACAAGACAATAAATATACTTCCGCGGAGAAAACACCACTTTAACAACTACACAAAACTAATCATACGCCAGCAATATATAATAAACAATCTTGCACATAAACATCATACTAAAATTGCAAAAACAAATCATCCAAAGTGGTTAAATGTTGTAAACTATCTTTCAAATATTAATCACAGGACAACTCTCCGACATGCTCTCCGTGGTGGATCCACATACACACAACACGGCTCCTCCACAGGAAGGCGACACACGCCCCAGCCTGTTCCCAACACCGTCCCGTCTCAATAGCCAGTGAATGCCCTGAAAACTCTAGAACCTCGTCGAAACGAGGGGACTTCTTGTGCAGGTCATTATATGTGTCTTTGTTTATAAACATCAGCACTCTCATCGTAGGATTACTGTCCATATATTACATTACATCTCGACGTATCTGACGACAAATAGCTATGTACATTTCCCCCTTCCCTATCAAGAAGAATGTCCGTGATTCATCTCGTGTATATCTATTATAATTTTGGCAACAGGTGTATTCATTGCAATAGAATTCTAACACAAAAGAAAAGGGATCATCCTCCATGCCAGACCCTCTCTAGCCATAAACCTATGAAAAAAAAATTGTTGCTCGTTTATGTTGAAAGTCTGACAAAGGCGGGTGGTTACACAAGTGCAGCATAACAGACAAAGATTAGATGTGTTCTTTCTTACCCCTAACAAACGCTTTCATAGCCCAGTGGTCAGTTTAATAACAGGGTTTCGTTGTCGGCACCGAACCACGATCACTCCATAAAAAGTGGACGGACTTGAGGGCTGCATCAAACAATCGACGTTTAAACGATGAACGGAAACACAATGTTTTTTTCTATAAAAGAACCAAATTAAAAACTTGGCAGATTCTTACCTTGGCTATGTTCTTCACTGCGAGAAACAGAGCCATACAGTAAAGGGGGAACCCAGATATACATAACTTCACAGTGCTACCACCACTATGTCACCACCACACAGCGGTTCCCTGTCACCAGCCCACCATTTATGGCACAAAAAATTTTGTCTGCCAACATCACTTAATACCATACTTCATGACAAAAAATGCGCAATACATCAGTTATTGACACACACACACACACACACACCAAAACACACACACACACACAACAGTAAAGAAAAACACCAAACTTGAAAAAAAAATACGAACCGCTTAAAAAAAGAAAGCAATAGTACCATCAGGGACAGAGAAGAGAGAGAGAGATCGATGAGGAGAGAGAGTGAGGAGGAGAAGAGAGAGAGAGAGAGAGAGGAGAGAGAGGAGAGAGAGGATGAGAGAAGAGAGAGAGAGAGAGAGAAGAGAGAGAGAGAGAGAGAGGACCCCCCCATTCAGAAGGCCCCGTACTGTTCATGGCGTTTGACTCAACACACATCCATCAAAGACCCTCAGTTCTCTCTCTTCGCTCTCTCTCTCTCTCTCTCTCTGGGACTATCGTTCGTAGTGTACCTCTCCCCCCCCCCCCCCCTCCTTCCCCTTCATCGGCTTGTCTGTTCGATCGGCGTGAATGATTTACTCTCGGATGTCCATCTCTCCTCTGTGTGTGGTGTTGTGTGTGTGTGTGTGTGTGTGTGTGTGTGTGTGTCACAGAGTGTGTGTGGTGTGTGTGTTGTTGTGTGTGTGTGTGCGTGTGTGTGTGTGTGTGTGTGTGTGTGTGTGTGGTCGGTTGCGTGTGCGTATGGGTGTGTCCAATGTGTTGTGTGTTTGTGTTGTGTTGTGTGTTTGGTGTGGTGTGTGTGTGTTGTGTGTGTGTCAATAGTAGCTAATAAACAGTTTAGTATAATAGTTATAGTAGTAAAGAGTACATAATAATAATGAAAAAAGTAGGTCACACTCCGCCAAATCAAATTAAATTTCACATTATCATCTTCTCTCCTAACATGTTTTGCCTCCATCCTACCCTTACTCTCTCGAATTTTCCATCCCTAGCTCGTACCTCATGGGTGATCTGCCGCCTCCCTCCCTCTTTCCCCTCATGATGGACCTCAGGGTGAGTAGGGACGGAGGAAAGAAGGGGAGGGAGATGTGAGGAGGAAAAAAGGAAAGGAGAAAAAAAAACATCAGCGACCTGAGTCTTTTATTAACTACAATAAAAACATGAATAAACTAGTGGGGGGGGGGGGGGGGCACTCAGTAGAGGCATACCTCCGCCCTGAACTATAAAAGAAGGTAGTAAAAAAAAAAAAGTAAAAAAAATGAAAGTATTATATATATCTATATATATATATGTAAAGAATATAATATTAATATATATAGATATAATAATATATATATAACTATATATATATATATATGAATAACAATATATATACTATATATATATATATATACATTATATATTATAGATATATATTATATAAATATATAATATAATAATAATATATATAATATATATAGATAATATATTATATATATATTTATATATATATATATGCACTCAGTATGAGCGCATCCCTCGGCCTAATTCATCAAATTGGTGCCATGGCAAAACACTTGCAATAGATTTCATCCAAAATTAAATCAGTCCTTCCTTATACCAAATAGACTGGGTATACCGAGTTTGGTCTAAATCTATTCGTAACTTTTCAGAGAAATCCGTAGACTAACAGATAGACAGACAGACAGACAGACAGACGGGACAGACAGACAGACAGATCGGGGTGAAAAATAACACCTCCCAACTTCGTGGCGGAGGTTAAAAAAAAAAAATATATATACAAAATAGGGGGGATAGATAAAAGAAAATACAACCAGCCAAAAAATATACAGTCAGTAGCGCCCGATATAAAGATAAGTCTTCAATAGAAAGAAACCTAGTTAGGAAAAGAGTAATTAATTAGTGACACAAATGCCCCTCCCCCCACCCCTGCCTCCCCTTTAACACCAACCCTCCCCTTTCCCGCTACACCAACCCTCCCCACCAGCCCTTCCCTCCTACCACCTATCTACCCTCCCTCCTACCACCTACTCTCCCCTTCCCGTCCTACCACCTACTCTCCCTTCCTCCCCCTTCACCAAATCCCTAACCCTGCCTCCCCCACACCCTTCCAGCAGACCCTATACCTTCCTCGTTCACCCTATGCACTCTTCACCTGGCCACACCTCAATAGTGGAATAATATTTACACTTCATTAATTACGGCCAAACACAGCCGGTCATTCACTTTATATTAAATCAAACTTTTTATTATAATTTCTATACAAACTAAAATGAATTATTTGGTACATAATTTTTGTTCATTTCACTTATATAATATTAAATCCAAACTTTTTATTCGAATTATCTAATAATAAGATGAATTACAATCTTTTGTGTGTCCATTAAAAAATCTATTAAACAATACAACAAAATTATCGATTTAATCGTACTATGTCAAAAAACTAATACAATGTCAATCTATGTCAATACAAATACAGGATACAAAAATGAATACCTAGAGCGACCTAGAGCGAGCTGTGCAATGTTTTGTGCACATGTATTTTTATCATATTGAAAGAAGAAAAAATCCAGCAAATAATAAAAATTTGCTACTGGACCAAAAAACAAAAAAAAGACCAAAACAATAATGAAAAACGGGAAAAAACATACCGAAATACCGGCAAACAAAAGCAGAAAGATTTGGTAAACAAAACACCTAACTCTAAAGCAAACCAAACACACACAACACACACACACACACACACACACAACACCACACACACACACACACATACACACAACAAACACACACAACATACACACACAAACACACACACACACACCCACACAACACACACACACACACACAAAACCACCACACCACACACTTTCCACCATTTTCCCGGCTTTTTTTTTTTACTTCATTTACCCAGTTTTTCATCTTCTTTAACTAAACCATCTTACGATTCCTTGCCTTCCTTCCCTTCCTCCTTCCTTCCTTCCTTCCTTCATTCCTTCCTTCTTCCTTCCTTCCTTCCTACCTTCTTCCTTCCTTCCTTCCTTCCTTCCTTCATTCCTTCCTACCTTCCTCCTTCCTCCTTCCTTCCTTCCTTCTTCCTTCTTCCTTCCTTACTTCCTTACCTTCCTTCCTACCTTCCTTCCTTCCTTCCTTCCTTCCTCCTTCTGTCGTCCCGCTAAAGGCAAAGGGTCTATAAGGAGGAAAACGAGGGAGACAGAAAACATGAAGAGAAAGAGGAAAGGAGGGAAAGGAGGGGAAATGGAGGAGGAGGAGGGAAGGAGAACGGGAATATAAAAGCTAATAAGACAAGCAAAGCCAAGAAGAAGAAGAAGAAGCAAGACAGAAGAAGAAGAAGAAGAGAGGAAGAAGATTAGAAGAAGAAGAAGAAGAAGAAGAGGAAGAAAGAAAGAAGAAGAAGAAGAAGAAGACAAAAAAGAAGAAAAAGAAAGAAGAAGAAGAAGAAGAAGATGGAGTTCGAATAAGAGACATAATGAAAGAAAGGGAAACAGATAGAGAGAAAGAGGGAGAGAGCTATAGAGAGAGTGATAAGTGACTATTATAAGGGACCAGAGAACGACTTAAGATAGGGAGATGAAGAATGTAACTTTAAGTCCGTAAGTTACAGCTACAATGTAATGTTGAATGTAACTTCTCTGTTAAACTGTTACCTAGTATAAATAAAAAAAAAAAAAATAATAAAGAGCGAGAGAGAAAAACAAACAAACTGGAAGAGACCAATAGCCAAGAGGACAAGAAAATACAAAATAAAAAGAAGAAAATGGAGAGAGAGAGAGAGAGAGAGAGAGAGAGAGAGAGAGAGAGAGAGAGAGAGAGAGAGAGAGAGAGAGAGGAGATGAGAGAGAGAGAGAGAGAGAGAGAGAGAGAGAGAGAGGGTTGGGGGGGTGGTAACCGATACCTCAATATAGCAAATGGAAGTGATAGAAGGTGCGAGTTCTAAGCCGGAAAGGGAAAAGAGTGGGAGAGGAAATGGGTGAGGGTAGGGGGAGAAGGTTGGCGCGAGCGGGGGGTAAGAAGTGTACATAGGAAGAGGAAAGAAAAGGGGAAGAGTGTGAAAAGTGATGAGAAAGGGAAGAGTGAGAGGAGGGGAAAGGTGTGTGTGGGAGTGTAGAGGTATAATACTTGACTCTTACCTGTGCTGGGAGTAATAACGAACAGGTGAACCCTTTGATGACAGGTGCAAACGACCTCTCTCTCTCTCTCGCTACTCTCTCTCTCTCGGCGCTCGCGCCGCTCTTCTCCTCTCTCTGTGCTTCATCTGATGTCTCTCTCACGCAGCATCTCTGCTAGACTCTCGAGCGGAGAGCTAGCTGCTCTCTCCCGCTATATCTCGACTATGCTCTCTCTCGATCGTCTCGCTTCCTCTCTCTTCTACCTCTCTTCCTTTTCTTTTTATGTGAATAGTTTTTTGCACCTGGATATGTGTCTCTTCATCTCCCTCTCAGCTCTCTCTCTCTCTGTCTCCTGTTCGCTATTCTATCTCGTTCTCCTCTCTCTATCTCTATCGACTATCTCTCTCTAGAGTATCTATCTCTCTCTCTCTCTCATCATCTCTTGTCTCTATAGCTATCATCTCTCTCTCTCTCTCTCTCTCTCTCTCTCTCTCTCTATCTCTCTCTCTCTCTCTCTCTCTCTCTCTCTCTCTCTTCTCTCTCTCTCTCTCTCTCTCTCTCTCTTCTCTATCTCTCTCTTCTCTCTCCTCTCTCTCACCTGTGTCCCCCTCACTCACCCTGTCACACCTGGTTCACGCTAATCAGTAATTAGGCAAAAGTCCTGCTGCCAGATTTCCCACCTAAACACATTAATACGAGAGAGAGAGAGAGAGAGAGAAGGATGAGAGATGAGAGAGATGAGAGAGAGAGAGAGACGACGAGAGATAAGAGAGAGGGAGAGAGAGAGAGAGAGAGAAGAGAGGAGAGAGAGAGAGAGAGAAGAGGAGACGTGATGAGGAGAGAGAGAGGAGAGAGCGAGAGAGAGTTTAGAAATATAGAAAAACAAAGATGAGAAAAGCTGAACTAAATGAGAAAAAAAGAGATAATATAGCATGCAAATGAGCATAAAAATACTAAAGACACACGAATTCAAAGCAGTAATAAAAAAAAAAAAAAAAAAAAAAAAATCTTTGACACAAATACAGTAATGACTTGAACCATCACATTACTTACAGTAACATTATTACATTCTCTAAATTTGTTATAGATTTTTTTCGGTTTCCTCTCGTGGCGCTATTGTTTTACGTTTACCAGGGAAGAGAGAAAAGGGATGAGGGGGGAAGGAGAGAGGAAATGAGGAGGGGCATGAGACTGAGGGGAATAAGAGGGTAAGGAGGAATATGATGAAATAAGTATATAATAATGTGTGAGCGTGAGTGAGTGAACGTGTAGTTGTGAATGTGAGTGAGTGAGAGTGAGTGAGTGAGGCAGCGTTGAGTGAGTGAGTGGATTATTTTAGTGGCCTTAATTTTAAACACTTAGTATACATGTAGATAAAATGTCAAAAGCCTGTGGTCAGTGAGTCGTAACTCTTATATGGGGACTTTATGCTATTATAATAGGTCAGCAGATGTAGCGTGCATGACGGCGCTAATGCTAATTTAATTGCAAACAAAATAATATTAAAACAATATTCCCTACTGAAGTTACCCAACAACAAAAAGTACCAAAACAAAATAAATAAAAACGAAGAATACAAATACCGGCAAACAAAAGCAAATATTTGGGAACCCAAAAACATCTTACACCAAACAAAAAAAAGACCAAAACCAAAAAAACAAAAAACGAAAACCCAAAAACAAAGGAACAAACACCCCCCACAAACAACAAAACAACACACACACAACACACACACACACACACACACACACACACAAAACACACACAAAACCCCACAAAACACACACAACCACACCCCAACACACACACACACACACACACACACACACACACACACACACACACCACACAAAAACAACTTTCCACCATTTTCCCGGGCTTTTTTTTTACTTTTCATTTACCCATTTTTTCATCTTCTTCTACTAAACCATCTACGCTTTCCTTTCCTTCCTTCCTTCCTTCCTTCCTTCCTTCCTTCCTTCCTTCCTTCCTTCCTTTCCTTCCTTCCTTCCCTTTCCTCCTTCCTTCCTTCCTTCCTTCCTTCCTTCCTTCCTTCCTTCCTTCCTTCCTTCCTTCCTTCCTTCCCTTTCCCTTCCTTCCTTCCTTCCTTCCTTCCTTCCTTCCTTCCTTCCTCCCTTCCTTCCTTCCTTCCTTCCTTCCTTCCTTCCTGTCTTCCCCCTGTAAAGGCAAAGGGTCCCCAAGGGGGGAAAAACGAGGGGGGACAGTGAAGAGAAGAGGAAGGAGGGAATAGGAGGGGAAATGGAGGAGGAGGGAAGAGAAAAGCTAAGACAAGGCAAAGAAAGAAGAAGAAGAAAAGAAGAAGAGAAGACAAGAAGAAGAAGAAAGAAGAAAAAGAAGAAGAAAAGAAGAAGAAGAAGAAAAAAGAAGAAAAAAAGAAGAAAAAGAAAAGAAAAAAGGATGGATTGAAAAAAGGGGAAAATAATAAAAGAAAGGGAACAGATAGAGAGAAAGAGGGAGAGAGCTATAGAGAAGAGTGATAAGTGACTATTATAAGGACCAGAGAAAGATTTTAAGATAGGGAGCATGAAGAATGAAACCCTTTTAAAGCCCCGTAAGTTACTATGCTACAATGTAATGTTGAATGTAACTTCTCTGTAAACTGTTACCTAGTATAAATAAAAAAAAAAAAAAATAAAGAGCGAGAGAGAAAAACAAACAGACTGGAAAAACCCCAATACCAAGAGGACAAAGAAATACAAAATAAAAAGAAGAAAATGGAGAGAGAGAGAGAGAGAGAGAGAGAGAGAGAGAGAGAGAGAGAGAAAAGAGGGGAGAGAGAGAGAAAAGAGAGAGAAAAGAGAGAGAGAGAGAGAGGGGGGGGGGGTAACAGGTACCTCAATACAAATGGAAGTGGAAAGAAGGTGCGAGTTCTAAGCCGGAAAGGGAAGAGTGGGAGAGGAAAGGGTGAGGGGAGGGGGAGAAGGGTTGGGGGAGCGGGGTGTACATGGAAGGGAAAGAAAGGGAAGAGTGAAAGTGAGGGGAAAGGGAAGAGTGAGAGGAGGGGAAAGGTGTGTGTGGGAGTGTAGAGGTATAATACTTACTCTTACCTGTGCTGGGATAAAAAACGGTGAAACCCTTTGATGACGGTAACACTCCCCTCTCCTCTCCTCTCTCTCCTCCTCCTCTCCTCTCCTCTCCCCCTCCTCTCTCCCTCTCTCTCCCCTCTCTCTCTCCTCTCTCCTCTCCTCGTCCTCTCCTCTCTCTCCCCTCCTCTTCTCTCTCTTCCCTCCCCCTTCTCTCCCTTTTTTCTCTCCATCGCCTCCTCTCTTTTCTCTCCTCTTCTCTCCCTCTCCTTCTCTCTCCCTCTCTCTTTTCTCTCTCTCTCTTCTTTTCCTCCTTCTCCTCTCCTCTCTCTCTCTCTCTCCCCTCTCTTTCTTTCTCTCCTCTCCTCTTTCTCTCTCTCTCTCTCTCCTTCTCCTCTTCCTCTCCTCCCCTCTCTCTCTTTCTCTCCTCTCTCTCTCCCTCCCCTCTCTCTCTCTCTCTCTCCTCTCCTCTCCTCTCTCTCTCTCTTTCCCTCTCCTCTCTCCCGTCTCCCCCCTTCCCTTCTCCTTCCTCTTCTCTTCCCTCTTTATTCCCCCTTTCCCTTAATTTCCTTTTTTCTCCCCATCTCCCCCTCCTCCCCCATCAAAAAATCTACATCCCCGCTCTCTAATTCTCTAACTCTCCCTTATTTTTCCTTTTCATCCTCCTCCTCTCCTCCCTAATCTCCATCCTCCCCTCCCCTTTCCCTTATCCCTTCCCCTCCATTTTCTCTTCCCCCTAATTTCTTTTTCCCTCCCTTTCATTTTCCCTTCCCGGGGACCCAAAGGGGGGGGGGGAAAAAGGGGGGGCTTCCCCCCTTTTTTCCCCCCACTCTATTTTTTTCCCCCCCATTCCTTTCCCCCCCCCTTTTTTTTCCCCCCCCATCCCCCTTTTTTTCCCCCCCCATTTCTCCCCCCTTTTTTTCCTTTTTTTCTGTTTTTTTTTTTTCCCCCTATTTTTTTTTCGTTTTTTTTTTTTTTTCCCCCCCTTGTTTTTTTTATTTTTTTTTTTTTTGTTTTATTTTAAATGAGTTAGTAATTAGGAAAAGTTGTAAAAATTCCCCTAAAATTATACAAAAAAAAAGGGAAAATCTCTCTCTCTCTCTCAATCTCTCTCTCTCTCTCTCTCTCTCTCCTCTCTCTCTCTCCCCTCTCTCTCGTCTCTCTCCTCCTCCTCTCTCTCTCTCCTCTCTCTCTCTCTCTCTCTCCTCTCTCTCCTCTCTCTCTCTCTCTCTCTCTCCTCTCTCTCTCTCCTCTCTCTCCTCTCCTCTCTCTCTCTCTCTCTCTCTCTCATCTCTCTCCTCTCTCTCTCTCTCTCTCTCACCTGTCGTCCCCTCACTCCCCTGTCACACCTGGTCACGCTAATCAGTAATTAGGCAAAAGTCCTGCTGCCAGATGTCCCACTAAACACATTAATACGAGAGAGAGAGAGAGAGAGAGAGAGAGAGAGAGAGAGAGAGAGAGAGAGAGAGAGAGAGAGAGAGAGAGAGAGAGAGAGAGAGAGAGAGAGAGAGAGAGAGAGAGAGAGAGAGAGAGAGAGAGAGAGAGAGTGTAGAAAAACAAAAATGAGAAAAAGCTGAACTAAATGAGAAAAAAGATATAATATAGCATGAAAAATGAGCATAAAATATACTAAAGACACAATGATTCAAAGCAGTAATAATGACACAAATACAGTAATGACTTGAACATCACATTACTACAGTAACATTATTTACATTCCTCTAATTTGTTATTAGTTTTTTTCGGTTTCCCTTCTGTGGCTTATTGTTTTAAGTTTACCAGGGAAGAGAGGAAAAGGGAGAGGGGAGGAAGGAGAGAGGAAATGAGGAGGGGAATGAGACTGAGGGGAATAAGAGGGTAAGTGAGGAATATTGATGAATAAGTATATAATAATGTGAGTGAGTGAGTGAGTGAGTGAGTGAGTGAGTGAGTGAGTGAGTGAGTGAGTGATATTTTATTGGCCTTAATTTTACACAACTTATTATACATGTAGATAAAATGTCAAAGCCTTTGTCCATTGAGTCGTAACTCTTATATGGACTTTATGCTATTATAAGAGGTCAGCAGATGTAGCGTGCATGACGGCCTAATGCTAATTTACATTTGCAAAACAAAAATAAATTAATAAAACTAATATTCCCTACTGAATATACTACTTAATTTCATCAATTAAATAAAATAAATCTAACAAGTTTATTAAAGAATATACACAAACAAGCATTCATATACCATAACAGTACTCATACATAATAGTACTGACAACGAGAGCAATGATAATTATCACATTAATTATAAAAATAGCAATTATAATAATTATAAATTAATTTTAATTGTTACTTTTCAACTTTTTTCTTACATGCAGTTTAAATGGATTTAATTCTTTATTCCTTACATCATCTGGAACTTTATTCCACAGTTTAGTTCCTCGTGTGAGAACACTTTGTTGAGCATGGGAGGTTCTGCACAATGGAAGTTTGAGATTTTTTGTTCGTCTGGTTTGTATGTTATGAGTTGTGGTCTGAAAACCACTGTCAATTTTATATGTATTCAACGCCTTATAAACAAAAATTATAGTCTGATAGTCGATAATATCATGTAATTTTAGAAGTTTCAACTGACGAAAGATTGGACTTGTGTGGTCATACCGATTACTATAAGACATTATGCGAACTAATTTCTTTTGATTTACAAATAGTTGATCAATATATGTTTTATATGCCCCACCCCAGATAGCTGAACAGTACAATAAATATGGATATGCTAATGATAAATATATATGTCTTAAACATTCAATATTACAATGGTTTCGTATTCTATATATCACACCTATTATTTTTGAAATATTATTTATTACATTATCTATTTGTATTTTCCATCTCAGCTTGCTATCAATAACAATCCCAAGGAATTTAGCTTCTTTTACCTCTTTGATAATGAGATTATTAATTTTGATATTGTTGCATCGTGTGTGTGTCATGTGTGAATGTGACAGCATACAGTGAGTCTTATTGATGTTTAATGTTAGCTTGTTACATTTTAACCAATCAGCAACATGTACCAATTCAGTGCTTATTGTATTTCTTAGATCATTTAAATCCCTTCCCTGTAGAAAAATGGTAGTGTCATCAGCAAAAGTAAACAATTTAGATTTTTGGTACATAGAGCTATGTCATTGATGTAAATTAAAAATAATAGTGGTCCTAGGACAGATCTTTGCGGCACACCACAATTAAGACATTTATACGACGATGCACTACTATTAAAGACTGTATACTGGTTCCTACCGCTGAGATAACTTTCAAACCATCTGAAGACTGGTCCACGAATACCGTAAACCATTAGTTTCTTTAATAAAATGGAGTGATTAATAGTATCAAAAGCTTTAGATAAATCACAAAAAATTGTTAATTGATACATTTTATTATATATTGCATTACGAGTATATATGTTTTGGCAAAGGTGGTGTACTGCGAGTTCTATTGAATATTTAGGTCGAAACCCATACTGATCATCTGTTAAAAGTAAGTTTTCTGTTAAATAATTCATTAATCTATTTGCAATAATCTTCTCAAAGACTTTACTTATGGCGGGATGAACTGAAATAGGTCTGTAATTTGAAAAAAAATGAACTATCACCTTTTTTATAAACTGGAACTACTCTTGCAGTCTTCAGATGGTCTGGAAAGCATCCTTCTGTAAATTATTTGTTTATTATGTATTCCAGTAATGGAGATATTTCTTCTTTGCAGGCTTTGATTACTTTCATGTTCACATCATCATGACCTGGGGCTGTAACCTTAAGATTATAAATTACACTATTGATTTCATGGCGTGTTGTAGGCCGAAAATAAAATGAAAACAAGGTAGATCAACTCAACAGGAACTAAGTGATTCACGGAGAGATGCCACCGAGCGCCTAACTTCTGATCTTTCTATAATTTCTGATTGGGGCAAAGCAAACCTTGTTTTGTTCAATGCCTCAAAAACCCAATTTCTTCACCTATCTACTCGACAAAACCTACCAGATAACTATCCCCTCTTCTTCAATGACACTCAACTGTCTCCTTCTTCTACAATGAACATTCTAGGACTATCCATTACTAAAAATCTGAACTGGAAATCTCACATCTCATCTCTTGCTAAAACAGCTTCTAAGAAGTTAGGTGTGCTGTGGCGTCTGCGTCCTTTTTATTCTCCCTCCCAATTGCTTGCTCTCTACAGAGGCCTTATCCGCCCATGTATGGAGTATGGTCACTCACATTTTGGGGGAGGATCCACTCATACAGCTCTCCTAAACAGGGTTGATTCAAGAGCTTTTCGTCTCATCAACTCCTCTCCTCTGACTGACTGTCTTCAATCTTAAATCATCGCCGCAATGTTGCTTCTCTTGCTTTCTTCTACCGTTATTTTCATGCTCACTGCTCTTCTGAACTTGCTGCTGCATCCCTCCCCCCCCCCCGCGGCCTCCCCCTGCACAAGATTTTTCTACTCATTTTCACCCTATTCTGTCCTCTTTCTAATGCATGATTTCAGTATTTTTAAACTTTTTCATCCCTTTCACTGGTAAACTCTGGAACTCTTTCCTGTTTCTTTTTTTTCCCTTTCTATTACTTCTTTTAAAAAAAGATCCCCTAAAAAGGGGGTACCCCTCTTTTTTTTTATTCCCTTTTACTGCCCTTTATATGGAATGGGCAACTAAGGGGACTTTTGTTAATGTAATTTGTTAATGCTCTCGTTAGTGTCTTTTGTTAAAAGAAATGTTAGATTTTCCTAAATACCGCGAGATCATCATTTCTTCAGGGGGAAAGGCAAATGTTTTAAGCCAAGGGTGTAAAGGTTTTAACTTCCCTTTGGGTTTCAAGGGAAAAATATTTAAAAATTGGAAAAAATTATTTTAAAATTTTTTACTTGAAAGCAAATTGCGGTTTTCATTTTTTTGGAAAGGTTTTGAGAGTTCCAAAGGGGGTCCCAGAAAATCCTTACTCTTTTACCCGATGACAAACCCTTTTTTTTGGCTTTGTTTGGTTACTATATTACTTAATCGAGAGGTCGGGTCTCAATTTTTCCGGAAAACAGTTTGGGGTAAAAAAAGGTTTGCTTGGTTGGAAATTTAAAATCTAGAAAAGAGCTGATGTGGGTGCCCCCTAGGGCCTTTCTAAAAAACGTTTTTTTTATTGAAAATTGTTATACCACTCATTTTTTTTTTTTTTTTAGAAAAAAAGTCATCATTAAAATCACCTATACAAAAAACCCTTTCTTACTTACACTTTTATCAAAAAAAACCTGAAAAAACTCAAAAGAACCCACGGGGGCCCTTTAGGGTGCCAGTAACACACCCAATGATAACCGTGGCAACAATGACTCGAACACTCCCATAAGTTCACACCTGGTTGTTTGGGAAGGGGTAATCTATTATATTTTTTTTTCAGTTTTTTGTTAACAAAAATACTACACCTCCCCACGTCCAGAACTCAAAAACTGTAAAACTGGGAAATTAAATATGTTCATCGGAGTTCGCACGTACCATGTCCCCTCACACCCAACACCATCAATATCTCTATAAATTAAAACTTAATTTCATAAAAATTAGATTGTAGGGACTGGCGTTTATATGTTCAATAGTTTCAACCCTTTCTATATACATACATCGGCGATTTTGTTCCCAACCCCTTTACGTATAATTCATAATCGAGACTTATGTCCTAGGCTGGCAAAATTCCATCTGATTTTTGTAGTATGCCTAAAATTTTTGACTGTTTGTGGTAACCCCCCATTTAAGCACCCTATTTTCTTTTTTTTATGTGGTTAGATGGTCAACATTGGTTTTAATGGTGAAAAATTGGTGGGTGAGGGCCTCGTGGGGGCGTCTGTATTTTTCCCAATGGTATTTTGTTTCTAAATGTATTTGTGGTGAGTGGGGGGCCCGCAAAAGTGTTTCGAGGCCCGAGGAGTAACCTGAGGGCCCCCCTGGCGGGCGGGGGATGATAGGCCCCGCTGGCCAGGTACTTTGGGCCGGGGGTTTGGGCAAAGGCCGGGTGGGGGGGGGTGGGCAGTATTTGGTAAGCGTATCCCCAAGGGGTTGGGGGTCGGGTGGGGGGTTGCCATGCTGATTGGCTTTGTGAACTCCTTTTTAAATTACTGTGAAACCTGTTGGGTTCTTCCCAAAGGATGGGGTTGGTTAGAGTAAACATAATGGTTAGTTTGGGGGGGGGTAGGGGGGGGGGAACACCTTGGCGTGGGGGTTGCGTATGGGTTTTTGTTTTGTGGATGCATTCTTTTTTCTAAATATCATTGAAACATAGGGTTTGTTTTTTAAAACAGTATTAAAATTTTTGAATCAGATTAAATCCGGACATTGTTTATTATGGGCACAGCAACTTAACTGCCCTAGTCTGTTCAGGTGAGGGATCTTTATCCTCCCCTTTGCTAAAAAAAAAAATCATCTAAATCCCCGTCCCAAATTCTGAACGTTGGGAACGGGGTTAATGACGTCACCCCTTTTTTGTTTCACACCTTTTCACTAGAGTTCGTTAAACTTTTTATCTTGACTTGGTTTTCCTGAGACTTTGGCACGGCCAACTTGACCACAAAATATTCATATTATTTTCTTCATTTTTGAAGCACAAATCAATGAACAAAATTATCAAAAAATCTATGAGGGGCTCGTCATCGTATTCATACAGCCCACCATAATCACGCACTCGAAGGAACCCGTTGATTTTTTTTCTTCCCCCAATTTTTTGGGCAGGTCGTGTTTGCACCGGGAATAGTCCTTATTTTGCAGTTTTCTCAAAATCAGAACTTAGTACTCTTGCAAGTTAGTATCCCCCAAATAGGAAGATTTTTGTTAGGGATGGAGGGTCTGTTTTTATTTTGTGCTGTTTACTGCTATGATATTTTGCTGCTCTAATAACTTACACTTGTTGGGGGATTCAATGGGAGTTTAAACAATCTTAATTTCAGTGCTTAGCGTTCGACCTCCATATTTTTTTGTTTCTTGTTTAGAATTGATTTAAAGTTTTTGAGAGTTTTTGCCTTTTCCACTATATCATTTTATAAATAAATCATAGTTTGTGAGTTACCTCGTGGCTTAGGATGGCTGAGGTATCTGTGAAATGACGAAGATTGGGGGGTTGTCGTTGGGTCTGCCGGCTTTCGACTGGCGTTTTGAGTCGCCAGCGTCAAAAGGGGAGCCGTAGGCAGCTGGGGGTGTAGGGTCTAACCAATGTCGTCGGGTTGAAGAGGGGTCAACCCCAAGTCGGGGTTCGGGAAGGTGAAGGGGGGGCTGCATGTCATAGGCGGGGGGGGCTGGCTGCATGTCACCGGGGAGAGGGGGCTACTGAGGTCCCCCGTCGACTGGGGCTGCCCGGGAGGGGGGCAGGGGTGTCTGTGGCTACCCGGGGGGTGGGCCTCGAAGGTGGGGGAAGGATTTCGGGGCCGGGGGCGTCACTTTTTTTTGTGGGGTTGACATTTTTCCATAAATGGTAATGACTGGCTCTTAGTCGTCCAAAAATTTTTTAGCCCCATTTCACGGCCCGTTTCTGTAGATCTGGTTGTTAAGTTTGTGTCGAGGAATTCCCTTTGGGTTAGGTACTGTAAGGTGGGAGGGGTAGTACCGTTGGCGGGGTGGCATCGCTGGTGCAGGTTGGGGGAGCCCTGCACGGACGGCACTGGCAAGTTTCTTCTGCTCTTTCTTGTTTACATCCCTGATTATTTTCCCCGGGCCCGAACATGGGTATTTCATCACTTCTTTTTTTGGGTTCGTTTTTGGGTTGAAGAGTCGCTGACACCCATTTTTCATTCTTTTTCCAATGTTTACTATCGCTGCGCAGTCTGGGGTTTAAAGTCTCACAGGTCCTGCTCCACAATGTAAATACCTTACTGTACTTTTTAGTCACTTTCGGCTAGAGTAAAATGTCCAAGGGACTTGTGAGCCTTACAAAGGTTTGGGCAGACAGGTCTCCCGTGATACCGGGAGACAGTTTAAAAACAACAAAATCCCGGGGCACTCAATTTTTTTGCACCCTGGCCGCCATGCAAAGAGGAGAGGAGAGAGACGTACTACCCAATTAACAAGGGGTCACCCACACCGGGCAGCTTTTCGCCATCTATAAAAAAAAATAAGCGAAAGTTTTGTTCTGTTGTTTTGGTGTGGTTGTGTGTGTGTGGGGTGGTATGGTTCCCCCCCCCGTGGGGCAAACACCTTATGGCACATTTTTTGGGAAACAGGGTTTACCCGGGGAAAGGGATAAGCCCACTTTTGAGATGATCCCATCACTTTTTTTTTCTTTTTTTTCAGCCATTAGCGAGAATTGTGAAAAAAAAAGGGGTTGCAAAAAATTTAGGAAGCCTTGATGTAGGGTGATGGGTAAAGGGTGAGTGAATGGGTGGGGTGTGGGTAATGGGTGTGGGGTGATGGTGAGTGAAAGGGGGGGGGATGATGGGTTGGAGGTGTGGGGGAAGGGAATAGGGGGGGGTGTGGGTAATGGGTGAGTGAATGGGGGTTGGTGATGGGGAATGGGTGAGTGAATGGGGGGGGGTGTGGGTAAAGGGTGAGTGAAAGGGGGGGGGTGGTGATGGGTAAAGGGGGGTGAATGGGGGGGGGGGTGATGGGGAATGGGTGAGTGAAGGGTGTTGGTGATGGGTAATGGGGGGTGAAATGGGTGGGGGGGTGGGGAAGGGTGATGAAAGGGTGTGTGGTATGGGGAATGGGTGAGTGAATGGGTGGGGGGGGAAATGTAATGGGGGACGAAGGGTGTTGGTGAGGGTAATGGGGGGAGTGAATGGGTGGGGGGGGATGGTAATGGGTGAGTGAAGGGTGTGTGGTGAGGGTAATGGGTGGGAATGGTGGGGGGGGGGATGGGAATGGGTGAGTGAAAGGGTGGGGGGGATGGGTAATGGGTGAGTGAATGCGTGTGGGGGTGTGGGGTAATGGTGAGTGAATGGGTGTGGGGTGATGGGTAATGTGTGAGTGAATGGTTGGAGGGCGATGGGGAATGGGGGATGAATGGGGGGGGGGGTGATGGGTAAAGGGGGGGGGGTGAGGGTAATGGGGGGATGAATGGGGGTGTGGGGATGGGGAAAGGGGTAGTGAAAAGGGGGGGGGGTGTGGGGAATGGGGGAGTGAATGGGGGGGGGTGATGGGGAATGGGTGAGTGAATGGGTGTGTGGTGATGGGGAAGGGTGAGTGAAGGGTGTGTGGTGATGGGAATGGGGGAGTGAAAGGGTGGGGGGGAGGTAATGGGTGAGTGAATGGGTGTGTGGGATGGGTATAGGGGGGAATGGGTGGGGGGGATGGGTAAAGGGGGGAGTGATGGGTGGGGGTGATGGGTAAAGGGGGGGTGAATGGGGGGGGTGATGGGAATGGTATGAAGGGTGGGGGGAATACATACATTTCTCATCCCGATTTCAGGAAAATTAGAAGGGGCTATCTGGAGAGTCCCCTGTTTGGTGGGCCCAAGGCCCCCCCAAACACAGGTGGTGGGCCAAAGGCCCCCAAAAGCCCCCCCGCAGAGCTACCAAAAAGTCCGCCCGGAGGGGGCTTTGCGGCTAGTTAATCATAAAACTTAACAAGAGAAAAAAAGCTCAAACTTTATAAAAGTAACACAACTACATTTTTCCACTTGTCCAGAAATACACACAACTTTTAAAAACCACCAACACACAAAACACACACACACACGTCCATTCAATCCTACACAAGGGGTACCCCCATCCTTATGGTCAACACAAACCCCACCTCTGTAGGCTTGTACAAGGTAGTGGCGGTGAGGGGGGGAGGGGATGGGGGAGAGGGAAGGATGTGGAGGTGGAGGTGGGGAGGGGGGAAGGGGATGGAGATATGGGTGGAGGGGAAGGGGAAGGGGAAGGGGGTGTGTAAGTGTCAGGAGGAGGGATACACATAGGTGGGGAGGAGGGGCGGGAAGGATACAGGTATGAAGTAATGGTATACAAAAGGTAGATGTGGAGAGAGAGAGAGAGAGAGAGAGAGAGAGAGAGAGAGAGAGAGAGAGAGAGAGAGAGAGAGAGAGAGAGAGAGAGAGAGAGAGAGAGAGAGAGAGAGAGAGAGAGAGAGATAATAAATAAAGAAAGGAAGTACAAAGGAATGCCAGACATAAAGAGGTGGCAGAGAGAGAGTAAGATGTAAGACTATCCTGTCTCTGTCTCTGTCTCTGATCTCTGTCTCTGTCTCTGTCTCTCTCAATTGCTCCAAGTAAATCATTAAAAAATCTTGGTATCCATTTCGATAATTATTTGATTTTGATAGCCACATAAATTAAATTAGAAGGAAAACTCTTGGTACGTTGATTTATGTAAACCGAATCAAAGAAAATTTGGACAAAAACGCACGACTAATATCCATTCACTCTCTTGTCTTGAGCATCATTAACTACGGCATCAAAATATGGGGTGCCACTTATACAACTCACTTATATCAAGTTCAAAAGCTGCAAAACTTTGCTGCTAAAGTAGCGTTGGGCGGCGGAGCAAAGCGTGACCACGCCACACCGTTTTTGAGGCAGCTCGGGTGGCTAAAAATATATAATAAGTACAAATATGAACTTGGTATAATGACCTACAACATCATCAACGGATATATCCCTGAACACCTAATGTCCTTGCCAACAGTAAGAGATATACGTTCTCTTCCTACCAGACAACAACAACAATTGTATGTCCCTAAAACTAATACCAACATGGGAGAAAGATCTGTGCTTGTGGCAGGACCAAAATTATGGAACACTCTCCCCACAAACGTTAGGAATGCTAACACCTTATCCTCATTTAAAAAACAGTTGTTTAATCATCTTTTAAGTGAGCAATTTGACACATAGCACCTACTGAGTTGTGTTTTAACAATAATATTTTAATTTATTGTTTTTTATTATGGAATTCTTTTATTAGTTTTAAAATTTTATCTTTCCCTTATTTTTAATGCGATCCCTTGACGAATTCCTAATAGATTAGCCTTATTTACTACTTTTTTTATGAATGTAAATTANTTTTTAATATTTTCACCCTTTGACCCCTTTCATCAGATTACATTTTTACCTTTTCCCCCCTTTTTCATTTAAATCGGGAACTTCTCCTGTTTCATTTTCCAAGCTTCCTTGCTTTCTTTAATGAAGCAGTAATCAAGCCCCCACTTATTCTACTCTTTATTCTATTTTCACTTCTTTACTTCATCTTTCATGGAAACTCTAATCCTTTGTTTCTATTTTTCCACTTTCCTATGACTTAAATCTTTTCAAAAGAAGAGTAACAAGACACCTCCCGAAACTAATATTGGCCTACCCCTCTGTTTTATTTTTTCTCTTACTGTCTTCTTTATATGGAATGGCAAACTAAGCGGGCTTTGTGTTACCCATTTTGAGTGTGCCCTTGGCCAGTTCCTTGTGATGTAAAAAAAAAAAAAAAAAAAAAAAAAAAAATTGGGGTAAAAAACTATCAAATATATAGAAGTTCCTAACCTCTAATAGATATTTATAAATTCTTAGCTTTAAACTATCATGAAATAGATTTTCTTGTGACTTATATTTTGCATTTCCATTAGATAAGTTATTGAATAGCCATTTTCTTTTGCATTTCTGATCTTTCTAAATGATGATTTATTAAAATTTTGCTTTTTATCACAATTTAAATTTCGATATTTTAAAAGTAGATATTTCCATATAAATTTTTAATTGCATCTTGTCTATAGAGTCCTTGATTGCTGTATTAATTATGGTTATTGAATATTTTCTTTTGTATGTTTTATCTTGATGTGAAATGTTTTTCGTATAGTTTTCATATATAAAATGTTATTGACTTAATATGTTAGGGTCAGCCGTGTGTGTGTGTGTGTGTGTGGGGGGTTGTTGTGTGTTGTGTGTGTGTGTGTGTGTGTGTGGTGTGTGTGGTTGGTGTGTGTGTGTGTGTTGTGTTGTGTGTGGTGTGTGTGTGTGTGTGTGTGTGGGTGTGTGTGTGGTGTGTGTGTGTGTGTGTGTGTGTGTGGTGTGTGTGTGTGTGTGTGTGTGTGTGTGTTGTGTGTGTGTGTGGTGTGTGTGTGTGTGTGTGTGTGTGTGGTGTGTGTGTGTGTGTGTGTGTGTGTGTGTGTGTGTGGTGTGTGTGTGTGTGTGTGTGTGTGTGTGTGTGTGTGTGTGTGTGTGTGTGTGTGGGTGTGTGTGTTTTTTTTGGGTAGCCGAAACTGTAAATACAATTTTGATGAAAGTAGGCTAAAAAATCGCAAATAAATCGTAAGTGGTAAGCGGCTTGGTCCCATGTCGATTGAATAATTTTGAAGGGGGGTTTTGGGCTAAAAACACTTAGGAGTATTAGATTTCAGGAAAAACTCTGCGATAACGTCTTGCCGCATTCCACAACTTAATAGACTCATGGACTTACGTTTGTGTGCGTGTGTGATTGTGTGTGTTGGAATCACACAGAACACAAAGGGTTGGAATCACACGGAACACAAAGGGTTGGAATCACACGGAACACAAAGGGTTGGAATCACACGGAACACAAAGGGTTGGAATCACACGGAACACAAAGGGTTGGAATCACACGGAACACAAAGGGTTGGAATCACACGGAACATAAAGGTTTGGAATCACACGGAATACAAAGGGTTGGAATCACACGAAACACAAAGGGTTGGAATCACACGGAACACAGAGGGTTGGAATCACATGGAACACAAGGGTTGGAATCACACGGAACACAAAGGGTTGGAATCACATGGAACACAAAGGGTTGGAATCACACGGAACACTAAGGGTTGGAATCACACGGAACACAAAGGGTTGGAATCACACGGAACGTGGTCAACCCCGAGGCACTTTGACCAGTGACCAACGACAGCAACAACACGATTGGAGTTTGCAATCACATGTTGTCTAATATACGTAACCTACTACAAACATCAATACATGGGTCCGAAGGGCCCACAAGCACTTGTCTTGACCTATAATTTCAGATTCCCACCTATAATTTGACAATTCTAATTGAAATTTATTGACTGAATCATTACTGTAAATTCTCTTTTTAATTGTAGTTTGACAGTATTGAGAATTAAGGTTAGGAGTGGCAAATGAGCTAAATACTGGAAAATGATCACTTATTAATGAATAAATAACAACACTTAACTGGTAGTTTTGTAGGTTGTTAGTCCATATATGGTAAATAATAGAAGCTGATGTTCTTGTCACTCTTGTGGGTTTGGTTATGGTTGGGAAAAACGAGTATGAATACAACAAGTTAGTAAATTCACATACATTGTTTGCATCAAATTTAAGAAGATTTAGATTAAAATCGCCCATTATATAACATGGCATATTTTGTTTAGATGCTATAAAATCAATTATATCACCAATAGACTTCAGAAACTCAGCAGGACTGGCATTGGGTGGTCTATAAATTATTCCAATAAAAATCACATAATCCTTTAACTTCTAGATATAAAGACTCAATATGTGGCAGCTGCAAGAAATGTTTTGCTGAATCTTATCTTGATGTCTCCTATGCAGGTACATTGCTAACCCACCGCCACTCGTGCATTGGTTCTTATAGAAAGCATTATATGGGTTAAATGTATATAATGAGGATATGTTATCGTTTAAACGAGTCTCACATAGGCCTATTACATCAAACTTAACATCAATTGTATTAAGGCACTGGTCTTGAAAAGTTTCAAAGTGAAGAGGAACACTGCTAATGTTATAAGATAGTATGTTCAGTCCCTTACACGAGTCTAATCTCACATTCAAGTCTTCACAAAAGTAATAATTACATTCAGGTTCTTTCAAAACACTACTGGTAAGGTAATTGTCAACAGAATTTAGATATTTGCTTTCCCTAAAGGGCTTATAAGATAAATTGTTAATTACATTTAATGGAAACCGATGTTGATAATTCTCATTAAGAAGTTCACACAAATCTTCATTACCCAAATTAAAAAAAGGAAATATGTACGAATTCATGAGAGAGAGAGAGAGTTCAAATTAATTTAAATTCAAATTCATTTATTTTCCACAGGGTAGTGGTTATTACATCAGAATACGTATAATAATTGGTAGACTTGTCTACATGTCAAGCTTATTTTACATGCTAAAATATAGGCAAAAATATGAGTGAGTAAGTAGTCACTGTAGCTGACCATACGAGTGTATAACATATATATTGGCACCAAATTCCAGGTACAGCATTGTCAATAATCTAGTAGGAGTAAAATAAATAAAATTCCAGTCAAACAGGCAAAATTCGAGTAAAACATAAGATTACAATAAAAAAAAATATGTAAAATTTGCTAAACATTATAGTAAGACAAGCAGAATTCTAGTAAAACATAAAATTACAATAAAAAGTAAAATCTAAAATCTGCTAAAAAATATAGTAAGACAAGTAAATTTGCAGTAAAACCTAGAATTACAATAAAAGATAATATGTAGAATCTACTAAAAACTACTCTATTAAAAATCATTTTGGTCTTGCAAAATATAGTTGACTAGTCTAGATTTAAATACAGAAAGTGTATTGCCTTCGTGACGTTGGCTGGTAGGGAGTTAAATTTTTTTTGGGGGTCCTTTTACTGTAAAAATTTAGCACCGGTGATTGTTTTAATAACTCTAGGAATAAAAAGGGTTACTTTGTTGTCTCGTCATGCTACTTGTTGTGCTGTGGACTTTTGGGAATGAGTGGATAGTCGGGATACATGCCGTTCAGAGATTTATACATGGCAATGTTAACATCAATTATTTTATTTTTTTTAATTCTGAGCCATCCTAGTTCTTTAAAGGGCAGGGGGGGATATGGTAAATTTTCTTCTTATACCACCATCGAAATTCTGGCAGCAAAATTTTGTAGTTTTTGACTTTCTGTAAAAGAGTATGTTGGTGGTACCCCAAATGCGTATGCAGTAGTTAATAAGACTCAATTCAAGTGACTGGACAAAATTTTTCCTGCTAGATTTATCAAAATGTTTACCTATGCGGCATATATACTTTAAACATCCCAATGCCCTTTTTATTTAACTCGTTAATATGCGTGTCAAATAATAAATAGCGATCCTGTATAAACCTAAATTTTTTGACCTGTGTGCGGGAAAACGGACGCTGGGTCGTCAACTTAATCATAGTATTCCAGGTACATGTGACAGTAACTGTCTGCTTCCAATGAATATACATTTTTTTTTGCTGGCATTGATCATGAGGCCATTACAAAGAAAATTTTATTTTCCCTTAGTAAGGGTTGCTTCCGTTTTTTAATGATGGTGCCTAAGTTTTCGAGAGATCCATTTGTAAAGAAACTGAGTGTCGTCGCGTACTGGACAAGTGTACGTCTTTGAAGTGTTTGAGCCATAACATTGATATAAATGTTGAAAAAATACTGGTCCCGGGGATGGAACCTTGAGGGACGCCATAGCTGACATTTCTTTTTTTGATATTACTTTTTGTAACTTGACAGACGACTTCTGTACAAAGATAGCTGTTAAGCCAGAAGGAGTCAATGTTAAGGTTAGAACATTTCTTAGGATAATACTGTGGCTGACACTGTCAAATGCTTTTGATAAATCACATAATGTTAACAATGATATTTTTCTTATTACCCATAGTGTTTATATTTTTATCAGTTATCACAGTTAGAGCAGACTCGGTAGAAAGCTTGGGTCTAAAACCATGCTGGCAGTTAGAGAGATACTTGTTATCTTTTAAGAAGTTTGAAAGCTGACTAGATACAATTTTTTCTAAAATCTTAGAGAGTAAAGAGAAATTGGGCAATAGTTAGTCACATTGTTGAAATCGCCTTTCTTAACAAAGGAAGACATGTGCATGTTTCCAGGCCAGGGGAAATACCCGGTAACGATAGAAAGTATTGATTATGCAAGTTAGGTAAAAGCCAATAATACATAAGGCATCCTTGATGACTCAAGCGATATCCCATCTGAACCCACAGAACGAGTATCTTTCAGACTTTGTATTGTTAATATCACAGTATTAGTGTCCACGGGTTTGGGTCTAAAATTCAATTTTTCACTCCCTCTATTACACTCTGTAATCAAGAGGTCCAACGAAGATAAGTGATCTTTCTGTAAAGTTTTTGGGTGTTTGATCATAAGTTGTTTTTCCTACATTTGCAAAGAAATTATTAAACATTGGGGCCTTCTCACTTACATTTTCGAATTCAAATGATTCAGGGGCCCCATTCTTTGTAGGGACTAATTCTTTAATAAAAATTCCATATAATGGGTGAATTACCTTAGAATCATAGAATTTATTGACATAATATTCCTTTTTGTTGTAGCAATACGAGATTTAAATTGCTTTCTTTCGTTAGTGTACTTTTGTTGCAAAGAAATGTTAGGACCAGTCTCGCCTAAACTTACTGCGAGTATCATCACTTTTTCTTCATGGCCAGACGCAAATCGTCATTAAGCCAAGGTGCTAAAGGTCTTTTAACTTCCTTGGTTACAAAGGGACCACATTTGTCCAGACATTTGGTAAAATTATTATTAAATTTTTTACTTGTAAGTCAACATTGTCGGTGTTCATTATTTGATTAAGGTTTTGAGACTGTTCCATAAGTAAGTCACACAAATAATCCTTATTTTGTTACCCATGACGAAAAGTTTTTATTCTGGCTTTCGCTAGGCTACTAATATTTCCATTAATACTGATGAGTCATGGTCTGATATTATTTCCGGGAACAACAGATTTAGCTAAAACAAGGTTTGCTTTGTTGGTAATTATCAAATCTAGTAAAGTAGCTGATGTGGGTGTCACCTAGTGGCCTCTTCTATCAACTGTGTAAGTGTATTGCAATTGATTATACCACTCATTTTGTTTTTCTTAGAAATAAGTCATCTTTAAAAATCACCTTAATAAAATAAAACCCTTTCTTACATACACATACTTGTCTAAAACATCCTGAATATTCAAAAGAAGCCATGGGCGTTAGGGTCCCTGTAAACCATCCCAATGATAACGGCTGGCAACATATGACTCTAAACACTCACCCATAAGTCCTCTACATTGGTTTTTTAGGAAGAGGTAGATCTATTATATTGTTTCAGTAGTTTGTAACATAAATACATACACCTCCTCCACGTCCAGCATCACATGAAAGACTGTAAACTAGGAATGTTAATATTTTCATCAGGAGTTTCAGCACGTAGCCATGTCTCACTCACACACAACACTCAATATCTTCTATCAGATAAAGAAGCTTAATTTCATAAAAATTAGATTGTAGGGACTGAGGGGTTTATATGTTCAATAGTTATAACTCCTTTTTTAATATAACATACATCGGCAGATTCTTCTTCGCCACATCCCTATCTACTGTAATAATTACATAATCGAGACTTATGTCCTAGGGCATGGCAAAATTCACATCTGAGTTTGTAGTCATGCCTACAAATTGACTGTTTGTGGTTGAATCCCCACAGTTAAAGCATCCTATTTTCGTTTCGGATGTGTGTTAGAGTGGTCAAACATTAGTGTTAATGGGTTGAAAAGATTCGCGTGTGGTGAGGGTCGCGTCGCGTCTGTGTTCTTCCCCAATGAGTATTCTGTGTTTCAATGCATGTAGTGGGTGAGTGGGTGCCCGCAACAGTGCTTCGCGGAATTGTGAATTCCCCACAGTTGAACATCCTATTTTGTTTTTCTGATGGTGTTAGAGTGGCCAACATTAGTGGTAGTGGGTGAAAAGATTCGCGTGTGGTGAGGGCCGCGTCTGGTCTGTGATCTTCCCCCAAGATATTTTGTTTCTCAATGTATGTAGTGGGTGAGTGGGTGCCCGCAACAGTGTTTCGAGGGCCCCGAGAGTAACCTGATGCCCCCCGGCGGGCGGTGGATGATAGGTACCCAGCTGGCCAGGTACTGTTGGGCCAGGGTTGGGCATAAGGGCCCGGGGGGGGGGTGATAGGCAGTAGTTTGGTAGAGCGTATGCCAAGGGGTGGGGGGGGGGGTTGCCATGCTGATTGGCAGTTTTTGAACTACCTTTTTGAGTAGTAGCTGTGAAAGGCCTGTGTCGGTTCGTTACCATGACTGCTGGGTTTGGGTTTGAGTCAACATAATGGTTAGTTGTTGGAGGGGGATAGGGGGGGGAACACCTTGGCGTGAGGGTTGCGTATCGTGTCTTGTTTTGTGGATGCATTCTTGTTCTGAATATCATTGTGAAACATAGAGGTTTGTTTCTTAACAGTATTCCAATTTGAAACATGTTTAAATCCTGGACATGTTTATCTATGGTGCACAGCAACTAACTGGCCTAGTCTGTTTAGGGTGAGGGATACGTTATCCTCATCCTCGCTAAAACAAAATAATCAAATTCCAGTACCAAGTACTCTTTGCAAATTAGTATCACCATAGGAGATTGTTTTTAGGTGATGGGGTCTGATTTTATTTTGTGCGTTTTACTGCTAGTGATATTTTGTGCTCTAATACACTTACACGTTGTTGCAGGGATTCAAAGGTACGTAGTAAAGCAATCTTAATTTCAGTGCTTAGCAGTTCGAACCTCCATATTTTTTTTTTCTAGTTTAGACATGATTGATTCAATGTCTTTTGAGAGTTTTTGCACTTTGGGCCAGCTATATCATTTGTATTTAAATAATCATTAGTTGTGTGAGCTACCTGCGTGGCATATAGGGATGGCTGAGGTATTTTTGAAGTGACTGGAGATTGGGAGGTTGTCGTTTTGGGTCTGCCGGCTGCGACGGGGCTGTTCTCGAGTCGCCCGACGTCAAAAGGGTCAGCCGTAGGCACTGGGGGTGTAGGGTCTAAACACATGTCGTCGGGTTGAAGAGGGGTCACCACAAGTCGGCGTGCGGTGAAGGGGGTGGCTGCATGTCATCAGGCGGAGAGGGGGCTAGCTGCAGGTTCCCCGGTCGAGCTGGGGCTGCCCGGGAGGAGGCAAGGGTGTTGTGGCTCACCGGGGGCTGTCCCCGAAACGTCGGGGGAAAGGGGGTGCTGGCCGTGGTGCGTCACTTGTATTTTTTGTGGGTTTACATTTTTTCAGTAACATGGGAAAGAGTTGGCTCTTGGTCGTCCAAATTTGGTTAGCCCCATTCACGGCACCGTTCTTGTAATCTGGCTTGCGTAAGTTAGTGTCGAGGAATTCCCTTGTTGGGTACTGTAAGGAGGGGTGAGTAGTACCTGTTGGCGGGTGTGGCATCGCTGGTGCAGGTTGGAGCAGCACCTGCGCGGACGGCACTGGCAAATTTTCTTTGGGCATCTTTCTTGTTGGGCATCACTGATTATTTGCCGTGCTCATGAACATGGATATTTTACTCACTCTTTGGCTTCGTTGTGGATTGAAGAGTCTGCTGACACCGATTTATCATTCCTTGTCCAATGTTTACATATGCGCCTGCGCATTCTGGTGAAAGTCTCCCCAGGTCCGGCTCCACTAATGTAGATATTTCCATTTCTGTACATTAAGTCACTTTTGGTAGAGTAATATGTCACAAGGACTTGTGGCCTTACGAGAAGGTTGGACACGACAGGTCTCCAGTGATACACGGTAGACAGTTTAAAACAGACAAATCCGGAGCACTCAATTGTTGTTGTCACCATGGCCGCCATGACAGAGAGAGAGAGAGAGAGATGCATGTATATACACGGTTTCCAATTTCCCTACTTGTTTTTTTCGGGTAACGACGACGGCGGGAGGACACTCAGAACTATAAACACTAGCTGGCGATCTTAGTGTAGCCCGTTATCAACGTTGCCACTCTGTTTATTTTGGTAATTTTCATTTATATTGCCATACTATGACACAGATGGAAGACTCAAAATGACACGACTCTCCAATAGCCCTCTAACTTTCCTGATATCATGAATGTACAAATATAAGTATTAACGCCACCACACGTCTATAAATAAAAAGGAAACGTTGTTCTGGCGACTTTACTGTTATCTACGGTACCTCGATCTGCCCTCACACTAATCCGAAATATATTGAGGGTGACATACGGGACGGTTCGGTGTACAGGTAACGTCTAAGCACCTTCCCACACACACTCAACCTTGATGATGGGCGGCGTGGGGGTACTACGCCTGCGTTTAATTAATGAGGCAGGTGTGAAGGATGGGAGGCAGTGAGACGGGGGCAGAAGGGATGGGGGAGGCCTTATGGGTGATGTTAATGGGGGGGTAATGGGTGATGGGAATGGAGGAGGCAAATTTGGTGATGGTAATGGGGGGGGCTAATGGGTGGTGGTAATGGGGAGGGTAATGGGTGATGGTTAAAGGGGGAGGCTAATGGGTGATGGTAATGGGGGAGGCTAATGGGTGATGGTATTTGGGGGGAGGTAATGGGTGATGGTAATTGGGGAGGCTTTAAAGGATATGGTAATGGGGGAGGCTAAGGGTGGTTTGGTAGGGGGGAGGGAAATGGGTGATGGTAATGGGGTAGGGTATGGGTGATGGTAAATAGGGGAGGCTAAAGGGTGATGGTAAAGGGGAGGCTAATGGGTGAAGGTAATGGGGGAGGGTAATGGGTGATGATAATGGGGGAGGCTAATGAGTGATGGGAATGGGGGAGGCTAATTGGGGGGATGGTAAGGGGGAGGGTAATGGATGATGGTAATGGGGGAGGGGAATGGGTTTATGGTAATGGGGGAGGCTAATGGGGTGATGGAATGGGGGGGCTTAAGGTGATGGTAATGGGGGAGGCTAATGTAGAAGGTAATGGGGGAGGCTAATGGGGGTGGTAATGGGGGGGGCTGATGGGTGAAAGGGAATGGCGGAGGCTAATGGCAGATGGTAATGGGGGAGGCTAATGGGTGAAGGTAATGAGGGAGGCTAATGGGTGATGGTAATGGGGGAGGTTAATAGGTGATGGTAATGGGGGAGCCTAATGGGTGATGGTAAAGGGGGAGGCTAATGGGTGATGGTAATGGGGGAGGCTAATGGGTGAAGGTAATGGGGGAGGCTAATGGGTGATGGTAATGGGGAGGCTAATGGGTGATGGTAATGGGGGAGGCTAATGGGTGAAGGTAATGGGGAGGCTAATGGGTGATAGTAATGGAGGGAGGAGGAGGGGTGTTCTATGGATAATGCAGACATTTATTAAAAAAGTAATTTCCTGATGCAGAAGCTGTTGTATACCGGGAATATAACATTCGCTTTGGGTGTTATAAAGTTGTCTTGCAAGGGTAATGATACGTCACGCACACACACATACTTATATGGCCAAAAAACTCACACACACAATGGCATCGCCAAAAGTACATTTTACATTACAAAGACATCACCATTACATCTCTCATATTACATCATGTTATCATTACATCATGTTATCATTACATCTTATTATCCTTATCAATACATCATTACATATTATCATCCTTATCATTACATCATATTATCATTACATGCATGTTATCATTACATCATATTATCATTACATGCATGTGGTGGGGTTGGAACACAGAAGGGCTGGGGGCGCGCCGTGATGTTTATTGGAGACTTAACCTCTAATTACAGAGAGCTGACAGGACGACTGGTCACTGCCTCGCCGGAGTCACAACTGCCCGCCCCGGGTGACACTGAGATCGTGGCGGGAAGATGAGGGTTGCCACACACCCCCACACCCCCCCCCCAAATTTACACAAATAGCTCACCGTGGGGGTTTGTAATGAAAAACAGAAACATTTGAAAAAGAGTGACCGAGGGATACAACCAAATTTTTGTGATATGTGTGGCACTCATTTGTGTTGCCTGAGGGGTGGCTTTTACCTAACACGTAGTCCACAGGTGGCGTTGGTGCCTGTCTGTGGCGTTGAGGCCTTCCTTGGCTGGGCGGGGTGGCGCGGGCATCGCTGTTGTCCCGTCGTAGTGCGCCTGAACGCATGTGAGAGGGCGCAGGTGGCGCCGGTTCCTGATGGTGGTGCGCCCACTGCCGTCCAGCCGCACCAAGTACTGCCTGGGTGCCGTAGTCCCCAGGACAGTCCCCTGCGCGATCCCAGCGCCCACTGCCGGGGTTTAGGATGCGGGTCCGTAGGCCGGGCGTGAGGGGCTCGGGGTTGTGGGCTGTTTGGTCTGCCGGGAAGCTGCACTGTCCCCAGAGCGGGCCATGGCCCGTTCGCGCTCCCGCAGCAGCCACGCCCATCGCTCGCTCACCTCATAGAGCGACGCGTCCACAGGTATGGCGTCCCGCAGCTGACGTCCGTGATCAGCTGGGCTGGGAGCTTCAGAGCCTGCGGGGGGGTTAAGGTACTGCATGATGGCCCATGCAGCGGCGCCCGGTGTCCAGGAGCCGTTCCGGCCAGTGTTGCCGCGTAGCAACCTCTTGGCACACTTGACTGCCGCCTCTGCGCGGCCGTTAGACTGGGGGTAATGTGCTGATGAACCTCAGCCGCACACGCCAGGTGTCGAGGAAGCCCCTGGATTCCTGGCTGGTGAGGTTTCGTTCCCCCATCGCACGACAGCTCCTTGGGATGCCGAAGCGCTTAAACCCATCGTCGGAACACCGTGAGAGGCGTGCACTGGTGGCGTCGCTGACGGGTGCTCCACTTCGAGCCATCCGAGAGCCTGTCAGCGACGGCGATATGGGTGTGGCCGTCCAGTTGAAATAAATCAGCCCCCACTTGCTGGAATGGTACTGCGGGGGCGGGGTGGGCAAGAGGGTTTCTGCGGGGCTGGAGGGGCGTGCGTATCGCATACCGCACATTGGCGCCTCTTCTCCCTCCACCTCCGCGTCAATCCCTGGCCAGTAGACTGACTGCCTCGCCCTGGTAGCATTGAGCCCCTGCCTTGGTGCCCCGCATAAAAGGTTCGCGAGGACTGCACGCCTCAGGGCCGCAGGTATGACAGCCGCGGGTGTTCTCGTCACGGTTAAAGGACGATGTTCCTTGGCAGGAGAGGTGGCGCCGCATCTTGAAGTACTGGCGGAGGGCAAAGCGGCTCCCAGTCCTTTCGTTCAGCCCACCGTTTTGGTAGCATTCCCGCAAGAGCCGGTACTCCTCGTCCCGTGCAGCCTCTTCCTCCATTTGTAAAGGTTTTACCACATGCCCCACCTCGTCCTGGGCGCCGCGGCCGTGGCTGGGGTCATGGCTGCGCATACAGCTCTTCATCGTCTTCGTCCGATTCTTCTGGCCCACCTGACAGGATCGGGTAGCGCGACAAGGCGTCTGCGCGCAGTTAGTGTCGCCCTTCAGGTACTTGATGCGAAGGTGACCATTAGCGTCTTCTCTTTTAGGTTGAGGATCCGGGGGTTGCTATGTCCTTTAGTTCCTTGTCTCCGAAAATCCTTGTAAGGGCCTTGTGGTCTGTGACGAGCGTGAGGTTTTTGCAGCCAAGGAGGAAAGAGGCGTGCCTTCTTTAGGCACCAGGCGATGGCAAGCGCTTCTCCCTCGAGGGTACTGTAGTTCCTCTCGCCCCCCTGTGAGATGTCGGCTGCCACAGAGCACAAGTTTTCCACCCGCCAGGGCAGATAGCGGCGACTTCTCCGAGACACACTCGCAGTACTGCGCAGGACAAGGAAGCCAATACCCTGGGGGACTGTAGTCAGTGAGGACTGCTGTAGGGCGCGAAAACATCATAGAAGCGCAGTCCTCGGCCGCCAATCGCCCAATAGTGTCTTTGGCGGAGGTGAAGAGCGCCTCCAACTGCTTGTCCCAGTACACTGCCTTCCCACCCGGTTTCTTGAGTAGCTCCTGAAGGGCCCCATGACAGGGGCGACCGCCAGGAAGGGCGCGACCTGGTTGACGAGGCCGAACCATGACCGCACGTCAGTCAGGGTGGGCTGGGCGGGCATCTTGAAGTCGGTTATGCTGTGACGAGGGTCGCGGCTTGGCTGGTACCCTTCCCAGCCCAGGGGGTAGCCGGCAAAGGTGACGCTCCTCCTGCAGAAGTGGAACTGTTTAGGTCGCAGGGTGACACCGCTCTCCATGCACCTCTGGAGAAAATTGTATGTGTGCCAGAAGGCGTCGCTGACGCGTGCTCGTGGAGTAGAGTGTCGTCCACGCACTTGAGCTTCCTGGGCACGTCGGTGATGGTGTCGTCAAAACGCTTTGTGAACGCGTCCTGCGAAGCGCAGTGGCCCATGGGGGTGCGGCGGTACCGGTTTGCGCCCCAGGGGGTGATGAATGTTGTGAGCTTGCGGCTCTCCTCGTCGAGGGGGACCTGGTGGTAGCCCGAGTATCGTTTCCCCTACGGTTTAAATGTAGTTTGGGCACGCTAGAGACGAGATCGAAGGGCGGTCTGGTGTGGTGTGTCTCTCTGAGGGCTCGCACGGTTAAGGCGCTGAAAGTCGACCGTGCGACGGGGCCTTCCGTCCTTTTTGGTACTACCACCATTCTGGAGACCCATTTGGTGGGCTCGCTGCGGGCCCGCCTCGATGATGCCCTTGTCAAAAATCGTCGTCCCAAATGTCGTCGTACCTCGTCAAAGAAGTGGAGCGGGACTGAGGCTTGGGAGTGGACTGCGTGGGGGCGTTTTTTCGGGCCGTGGTGGACGTGGGGAGGCGGACCGTCATCTCTGGTAGCGGCGTGCGTCCCATGGCAAACACAGTGCGCCCGAAGTGCTCCAAAAAACCATTTCTCGAGGCGATCGACGTTCTCCTCTACAAGTTCGTGAGGTGGCGATTTCCGGGGGACGTGGGTCTTGTGGGGTGTCTGGTGGCTCCACAGCACACACACTGGTGGGTGAAAGGGGGCGGGAAGGTGTGATGGACCAGGCGAAGGGCCTTGCATGCCTTGAGCGATAGGTAGAGTTCTGCACGCCTTCGGCTAGTAGTGCACTCTGTGGGGGGAGACAGTCCCCACGGAGACCTGAAAAGGTGATGGTTCCCAGGAGTCGCATGCTGCCCCCGGCAAAGTGGGTGACTGTCGTGGGTGTAGCCTGGAGCTGACGTTGGGGTATGCCGAGGTCCCCCAACAGTAGGCACCCGCCACAGACACTTGCACCCCAGTGTCCGCCACTGCTGTGTAGGGAAAACGTGGCGCGAGGGCGTGAGCAGCTGATCACCACGGGCAGCGACGCCGCCATCTCCACTCCTCCAACGATCACTGCACCGGAGGGAGGGGTGAGTTCGAATGATGGGTGGGGGGACGAGCGCCGCCCTGGGGGGTGAGGGGGGACACAGGCGCCAAAGTGCCCTTCTGGGCCCCAACAACGGCATGTCGCTGCAAACGCTCTGCAACTGACGCCCACCGTACACTCAGATTCACCGCATGCTGGGCACCGCCTGCGTCCCCGCCGGACTCCGTCTTGGGGGGTTTTTTCCCTTTTCCGCTAAGCCGGCGCGCGGGGCCCGCTGCCGCCACCTCGTGGTGTGGAGCCATGATGGGCGGGGTTTGTGTGTCACCGACCCCACACTGGCTACGAGCTCGAAGGTGGTCACCGCCTTTTCCGCGGCCCTCAAAATTTCACACACGCGAACTATTCACTGAATGACTCGAGGCGTGGGAAGCAACGCAGCACCCCGCTTTCATGTTGCGATCACGTAGCCCCATCACTATTTTCTTGCTGAGCATGTACTCCTCTAAGGGGCACTGGCATCAGGGCACCTAAGCCGCACTCATTCGCTTTGGCGCGGCACTGGGAGATATATGCACACACACTGTCACTCGAGCCTGTGCTAGAGAGAAGAATTCCGCCCACGCTGCGATAATACAGCGTGTACCGATCACCACGCTTCTCACAACGTCGATTGCCTCCGTTTGGTTTAGAGTTGCCTGAACACTTTGCTTGCCCAGGGGCGCGTCAATGCGCTGTTGCAAACCCCTGTGTTTTCAAAGGAAACGTACATAAGGTGCCGCTGTGGGTTTCCGCCCAACCGCAGATGCTGCTTTTAGTCCTCTACGCTGGTGGCCCACGCCTCAAATGTTGCGGCGACTGCCCACGGTCGCTCCCCCTGGTCCTGAAGGAGGTGGGGGGCGATGCTGCCGGGTCGTTGGCCAGAGTGCTGCTGAGTGGCTGGTGTGTGATGTCGGGGCTTGGTGGATAACGCGTGGCGTTGTGGTATGCGGCAAGTTGGGGCCACGCGGCTCTTCCGCGCGCCCGCTACCTGCCGGAGGCGTCTCTTACGCCGCCCATGCCTTCCCCCATGAGCCCCCGGAAGATACTGCGCCATGGTGGGGTTGGAACACAGAAGGGCTGGGGGGCCGCCGTGATGTTTATTGGAGACTTAACCTCTAATTCAGAGAGCTGACCCGGACGACTGGTCACTGCCTCGCCGGAGTCACAAACTGCCCGCCCCGGGTGACACTGAGATCGTGGGGGGAAGATGAGGTTGCCACACACCCCCACAGCTGTTATCATTACATATCATCCTTATCATTACATCATATTATCATTACATGCATGTTATCATTACATCATATTTCATCCTTATCATTTACTTTTATATTACAGCATTATCATACTCTATTATCATCCTTATCATTTCATCAAAATTATCTTTCATCATGGTATCATTACATTATCATCACTTATCATTACTCAATTATCATTTACATGCAAAGTTTTCTTAATCATATTATCATTACATGCATGTTATCATTTCATATCATCCTTATCATTAATCATATATCATTTCATGCATGTTATTAAATTTAAATATTATCAACCTTATCATTACATCAATTAATTTCATGATGTTATAAACCCCGTATTTGAACAAAGTCAGCCGAAGACCGTTTCCCGAAAATAAATATTTTACCGCACCAAAACTACTTCAAGTGTACCGGTAACATACAAATTATACCAAATACTACTATACTACATACTACCACCTATACTACTACCACT
>JACEEZ010023829.1:0-24597 GCA_016584305.1 Chionoecetes opilio | reverse complement strand
AAAGAAAAGAAAAAATTTAACCATTTATTGAATATAAAGTTCCAAAAACATCCCCCATTGTCACTACAAAAAGCAGCGAGGAACACACACACTACTTCTTGCCTGCTTGATCTTTTATGTATCATAAAATAATATTCATACTTTAAAGCTGATCCACGCCAACAGACTAGATCCTCTGCCATTGCTCCACGATAGGCTAAATATGACTCAATACAAGTTGCAGGATTATTTTTCCTGAAAACAGCTATGGGGAAAACCTCAGAATTGTATGATGTAAAGAAGAGATTTCTTGACATGACTTTTTTGCAAAACACATAAAGGCCAGAAAATAATCACATCAGTGCTCCAGTAGTATGACATTTTTGGAATAGGCAGCAAAGCCTGCTATTAAAGGATTTATATATTATCATGTGTGACAGGGTACCAAATAATGTTTTTCATGCAATATTTTCTTTAATAATGTTCAGCTAAAAATGTTGAAGCTCTCTTTCCCCCAGTGCTACATCCTTTCAACCATTTCACCCCAAAAAACAATCACTGAATGATGCCAGGGTTGAAGGGACAAGTGCAGGATTCAGCCCGAAAACTGAGAAGCAAACTGCGGTTAGTGGCCGCAGGTGTCTGTTAGAACATCTAGAAAGCCATCAGCCTCCACCCCTCCACACCTCCTCAGATTTTCCCAATAACTCATCATCCTCTAGTTCACCAATACTCATGGAGTAATTGTCATCTTCACTATCCTGCATGTAATTCACCCTACTCATTTCCACCACTGTTATCCGGACAACCAATCATCCAGGGACGGAAGATATAATTGTTTTTTTTCTCTCTGAGACAAAGGGAATGGACAAGCACCCACAGCTGGCTGTTCTATCGCCCACAAGGGATTTGTGTTGCTAAATACATTATTTTTCTTGGATCTATGATTCACATGCCAGCAAAGCAGGTCCAGCTATAGATCTGAGTGTGATAACCATACAAGTATCAGTCTATTACTCTATCTGTGAAGCAGAGAGAGAGTGGGTTACCTCTTCAGCCTTGTACAGGGAGGTGGTGAGGCGCTGGTGCATACCATGGGCTACACAGGCCAGCAATGACACGTTGGCACATCACGCCAGTGACATAAATGCAACACCGCCATCTCTTCTGGGTTTATAAAATCTTTATAAAAAAACTTGGAAACCCTCTCTATTTAAGAAAAAAAAATATATTTAAAAAGCATTTAAAAAAATGCAGTGTTTAGATAATAAGTCATTCTTAACTGTATGCTTCAGTTACTGATAAGATGGTCAATTAATAATTTCCATGCAAACAATGGGAGCTCAATCATTGTTCTATTTCACAAATTTCAATGTCGATACTTGTAATTTCCATCCCTAGCTCTTTATCTTAATTAAATTGTGGTAGGATGGGTTTTTTGATGGAAGTCTATGGTGGCATGAGTCATTGGACAAACAGTTGTGTGGCTGTTTGAGGTTTCTACTGGGTGGCTGGGGTGGGATGTTCATTGGAGCAGTTTTTTTGCAAAAAAAAAAAAAAAAAAAAGAGAAAATCCCTTAATCTCATACACACACAAACAACTAAGTGCACCACAAACTCACATGAACAAGTAGTTGGGGCCACAACACCATCGAAAAGCGCCATTGAAAACCGCAAAGATGCAGAAGACAAAGAATATAGGCTGTCGTATGATGGGCCCAAACTGCCTTCAAAACATTGTGCTTGATGTCATCTTGGGGACCTAGAGGGCAGCCACAGATCAGTGTGTGTGGCTCATTGACCTAGTTTGTTTAAGTGTTTTGTGTGTGTCTCCCTTAGAAGAGTCCAAAATATAAGCCGAAGCTAAATTCATATAACAAAAGTTAGCAGTTAGCATTAGCTTCGGAAAATAATTCTAGCTGTTTAGCATTAGGTTTTTAGCGAAATCAATTCTTTTAGTTTGTGGATTAGCGTTCAGTTAGCTGTGCCCCCCCGCCTGCTGATCACAATAAACATTTGGCATGAAGTAATAAATCAGACACAAGAGAAAAAACACAAGTAACACCCAGCAGCTCACCTTAAATGGTCGCCGCCGAGATGATCACGTCGGTGGAACCCACCGACCAGACAGATGAGGAAGGCGGGCATGTAGTTCTGGGTTTGGGTTGGAGCCTGACACCCAGTCCACCAATAACCCACTCACCGGCCCCATCAGCCCCCAGCCAAATGTGCCCAGGCCCGCTGGATGCCCATAGTCCCCATCTTCCCTGCAACACATCAACACCATTCACATAAAAACATAAGAACATAAGGAAGCTACAAGAGGCCCTGAGACCTACACGAGGTAGTTCTGTTACTTAACACTAACCTACATCCACCTTTTCATCCCCATCCCTGAATTATCTAGCCTCCCTTTAAAGCTCTCTAATGACACCTGTCTACTGAGCCATTCCAATCATTTCCCCCCTATTTGTAACCAGTTTTACCCTATTTCTTTTTTAAATCTACGCTTTTTTACAAAAGATCATGATAAGACTGATCATAATTTTAGTTGGGATCAAGAGAAATGTAAAAAAAAAAGGAAAAAAAAAAATTAATAAGTCACCAAGACATACCAATGGTGTCGACAATGATGGCATCAGTGACCGAGACAGCCGTGTTGAAGGCAAAGGTCCCGTCACGAGCAGCAGTGTAAACATCAAAACTGCCAGTGGTGCCAACACCCAGGCACCGCGGCCCCTCCCCCCGCCCACCCACACCCCAGGCTGCCAGGAAAAAAAAAAAACGAAACAAAAGAAAAACAAAGTAAACAGAAAAATTAATGAGAGGAGAGGAGAGAGAGAGATGAGAGAGAAGAGAGAGAGAGAGAGAGAGAGGAAGAGAGAGAGAGAGAGGAGAGAGAGAGGAGAGAGAGTTGATGGAAGGGATAAGAAAGGGGAAGAGACAGTTAATTAATGAAGAAAAGAAGGGGGCACAGAGGAAAAAAGGAATATAGAGAAAAGAGGGAGGAAAAGGGATAGTGTGGAAGTAACAGAAAGGAGTAGTGAGAGAGAGCGAGGCGAGTCAATTTCCACTAAAATGCAGAATCTTAATAAAGCAGCAATTTCCCTTCATGCATTTCCCAGCACTTCCAGAATCCCCCCAGTCACCCATGCCTGGTAGTATGTAGTCTTTTCTAATCAAATACATGGAATAACGCACCCCCTCCTCCTCTTTATGCATAACTAAAAAGTGATATGAAGGAAAAACAAAACACACACACACACACACAAGGATCTAACCTGCGAGTAAAGACAAAGGGAAATTAAATTTTCACACACACACCTCAAGTTTCCTGGGACCATATCCTCAGACACTCCTAATCCCTCCAGCCTGTACACCTCGGGGGCTGATGCCACTCTCCCTCCTGTCTGAGGAGAAAGGGAGGAGGGGTTCTTGCTCCCCTCCCCTTTGGGGAACTGAAGACCCGGGTGGTGGGACAGAAGGGTGACAGTGACAGACAGACTCGAGAAAGAGGAAGAGGAGGCAGAGGCAGGAATGGTTGCAGTGCTCGTGTTTGAAACAGCTCCATGGCTCCTCACAAAGCGCCACACAAATCCCACGCCACCGCCACGTAGCACTCGCCTCCTTCACCTACACACAGACAGACGGTGTTACAATCCACAGACACAGACACAAAGTTACCATCAACAGACACAAAGACACGGTGTTACAATTTTTTCTCTCCTCTCTCTCTCTCGCAAACATTTTCAGACAAACTCACCCTCCATGGCAGCAAGCAGTAAGGTTGTTCCATCCCCCTCCCATCCTCTTGGTCCTCCCCCTTTTATGAAACCTCTTGGTCATGTACCTCTATGGACACCGGGGGTGGTGGGGGGGGAACAGCAGTCTCCTGGACACGCCTCAGCTGCCCCTGCACCCTTGGAAAACCCCTTCATTGGTGTCACAAAGTTGAGGGAAACTGAAGCTCCCCAAACCACCACCACTAAGGTCATGAGGAAGATGGTGCGTCGGTATGAGGGGAAGGTGTCGGCCAGGACAGCGAGGAAAGGTTTCATCACCACCACCATCAGCATCGAGGCAGCCACCATGGAGCCAATGACAGCCACAGGGATGCCAGACTGCAGCGCCACCACCGCCAGGAAGGGTATGATGGGAGACATGCCTGCAGGGACCCAGGGAAAGGTAGATGAATGAAAAATCTCTCTCTCCCTCCGTACAAGAAGTATGGGCGGGGAGAACATAATTATTAAGAACATAAGAACATAAGAAAATAAGGAAGCTACAAGAAGCCGTGAGACCTAAACGAGGTAGTTCCTGTTTCTTAACTCTACCTACATCCACCTCTCTTCCCATCCATGAATTTATCCCGACTTCTTTTAAAGACCCCAATAGACTCTGCAGTGACCACCTGAGCCATTGAGGTGACAAGAGGGAGTGAGCGAGGTGCAGGGAGTGAGCGTGGTGAGTGTGTGAGCAGTGCAGTGCAAGTAGTAGGAAGTAGTGGAGTTCTGTAATCAGTCCTTGAGGAGATTGCAGAATTGAAGAGTGTAGCGAAGAACCAAGAGAAAGAGATTCAAGCTCTTAAAAGTTGGGTTTTCTTAGTTCAGGTGGCTTCCCTAGCGGGGCACCTGAAGGTGGCTTACCTAGCAAGGCACCTGAAGATGGTGGGTGGAAGGTATTAAAGCAGGGGAGGGTCTCGTTTGAGGTTGAGGAAGGACAACCCGACAGGTAGAGTACAGGAATTCCTTTCAGGCACTCTCTGGACTGCAGGGGGGAGGAAGGGGAAAGGTAAAGGAAAAAAAGTGTAGACTGTAGACGATAAATCCCTCCCCGAAGGGAAAATCTTCCCTGTATTGGTTGAAATGCATATTTACCCAATTTGTGATTTGGAAGATCTACATGCAAGCATGTAAAAAGATTACCATTGAAATAAAAAAGACGTGAATCTTTTGAGTGACATTACCAGGCTTCAGTGGAGATGAACACTCAGTGAAGTGGTCTTTTTAAGGAAAAAAGATAGATAATGTACAGTACAAAGAAATAAAGGCAGAACCACCCCAGTGAAAGCTCGGGCCCCTGTGTGGTATAACTGGGTAATTGTATACACGATATAGTATACAATAATATAGTGACACGTATGTCACACAAATACTGCACAGAAATTCAATCATTTAGAAAAAGACACCCGACCACACTCAACACAACATAGTGACACATAACTACATACTCACATCCCAAAAAACTGAAGTAATGGGCCTTGATAGGGAGCAACGTCTTATTTAATCTTTATTTCTGGCACACCTCACACCCGTGGAAGATAATGAAATCGGGTTTTTGCAAATGAGAAATATCTATTTCCTTATTGTACAATGTACACACACCTATACCTAATTTAAAAACAACCTCGCTTTATGGAAATTTAGTTCTGCAAAAAAACCCTTTTACCAAAAAATCGTTTAATGTATGAAAAATTTGAAGATACAGTACACACAAAATTGTTCTTATATTATAAGAAATCAATAGGAAAATTAATGGGAACATAGGATTCGTTTAACGGATTATTTGCTTGCTGCACCCAAACACCAGGAATGTAATGCATGCATTAGACAAGGCTTAAGTGTATAGTGTCCACCGGGGTAATTTGGACCAGGTTTTGACAAATTTTGATCTACGTAGTTTCCATATTTATTGAAATAAAAAACAAAAAATTTTATATAAAATAGGAGGGTCACTACCTATATTGACAAAAAACGTTTTAAACAAATTGCATTGTAGCTCTGTTAAGCAATACACTGTGAGAAGTGTGGACCCACATTGTTACGCTAAATGGGATAAATCGGACCACATATTAAAAACACTTTATTTTTTCTAATTAGACAAACCTCCAAAAACTTAAACAACATGTCATACCATGCCCTTGGACACTATCAAACATTATGTGAGCTGTTTTTCACATTCTCTGGGGAGGGGGAAAGGATGACAACACGCACACGTTGGGGTTCCAGGTCACTGACTTCACTCACATCACGTGTGTCATATCCTCCTCATTGTATTAGAAGTGCCTTAAAAGTGTTCTTTGCTCACTTTGCATATCTTTGCTGCTTTGTTTACAGAATATAGCTTTTTTTTCACACCTTTTAACCTTTTTTTTATCCAGGTCTATGTTTGTTTTTCTTTGAAATTTTTAGGCATTGTTACTTTAATTTTATATTATTTTACACTAGGACCAGAATTCCTGCTGGGGTGTGGTTGGTATTATTCCAGATGAACGCCAAACTCACTTTGGGGGACGAAACTATTTTTTTGGTGGGTTTTTTTTGTGTTTTGAATGAATCGCTAACCGTTTTGTCGCAAATTTTTTTTTTTTTTTTTTTTAGGTAGATAAAGGTTAGTTTATTTTTTTGTTTGGTAAAGGTAGGTTAGGTATAGGTTAGGTTTGGTATGAGTTAGGTTAGGTATAGGTAAAAATTAGGCTAGGTTTAGGTTGTTGGTTTTTGTCATTTTTGCAAAAAAAAAAAAAAAAAAAAAAAAAAAAAAAAAAAAAAATGCGACAGAAAGGGTTTAGCGGGTTCTTTTCAAAACACATAAAAACACCCACCAGAAAAAAAAATGGTTTCGTCCACCAAAGTGAGTTGGGTTTGTTCATCTAAAAAATTTACCGTGTGGTTTGTTTACCTTTTTTGGATCTAGGAAACTTCTCTCAATGAGCTTCCATGGGCAAATCTTTAAATTTTTGGAGATAATGAATGTTTTTTCATAGGGGGGAAAGAGAAAAGGGGTTACGAGCGCCTCACTCTTTTCCTCTTGTGACTGCTTTCGCCTCTGTTCTTCCCTTAAGATGGACTATTTAATGGGTTTTGGTTTTAGTTGGGAAAGGTTTAAAAAAACGTGGGGTTAGGTTGATTAGTCAGTCAAAAGGTTTAGGGTTAGGTTATTTCTTTTTTCATATCCCCTATACACATTTCCTTCCCATTAAAAACATCTTATACCCCAAAAAAGTAGTTTTTTTGCAAAGGGAAAAGTCATAGAGAATTTTCTTAGAACCAGGGTATATTTGGCTTTTAAAAACCAATACAGGGATCGGGGGGTTTTAAAGTATGTATCTTGAACGTTTTGTGTTTATCCTGAATGTATTTTTTTTGTACAGAGCGGGGCAGTATTTATAAAACAATTGTTTTTAAAACCAAGTATTTAAATACCCCTTGTGTTTTTAGAAAAAATTTTATAAAACTTTGGTTGCATGTTTTTAAAAATACAGTATTTAAATACTTTTATGATTTATTTAAATACTTTGTTTTTAAATTTAATTTTAATTAAAAAAATTTTAAAAATTTTTAATCAGAAAAATTTTGGCCCCAAAAACCCGCCCAACTATCTGGAACCCCTGATTTACAGTAAACCCCAGTGTTTCCACTGGCAAGGAAAGGGTCCTGTTTTCAAGGAAATTGGGGCCCTGAGAAGGAAATTTCTAAAAAAACCCCAAAAAATCTAAGGAAATTTTTTGGACTTTAAATTTTTTGGTGTTTTTAAAATGTTTTTAAACAAATGAAATTTAAATAAAATTTGAGGTTTTTATTTATTTAAATACATTTTTTAAAAACGTATTTAGTATTTAAATACATTCCCCCCATTTTTTTAGTATTTAGTTTTTAAATTTACTTTAAAATGTATTTAGTGCCCAGCTCTGGTTTTGTAACCTGACATAACTGGGGGGGGGGGGGGGGACGGTCGTTCCCCCGGGGGCCAGATCCAGAAAAACACATACGCCGGTGTAGGTCAGGGGAAGTCTGAGATACTCCTCTTTCAAAAAACTTTTTTTGGGACGGGGCCCTACTCTGCCCCAAAAACGTTTGGCGTCACAACCCCCAGGCCCATTACCCCCCCGGTGAAAAGTCTGCCCCAACCCCTCCCGGTTTGGGACCCACAAGCGTCCCTTACTCCATTTCCGTGACTTTCAAAGGACCAATTATGGCGTAATTTACACCACCTCGATAAAGGGGGTTTGTAGGGGGAAGGTGTTCTCATATTAAAAAATAAAAATGTCATTTTATCCCCTAAAGAGGGTTACCCCCAAAGGGTTTAAGGATTGAAATATAAGCCTTTTGGTACCCGGCAGCGGCGTGTGTTTAAAAAAAGTTTAGGAGATAAAAGCCTTGGTGGGGGGCCGCCTCAGCCTTTGGGGGGACTGCTTGGGTGTTTTTTTGTATTATTTCGTTATTGGGCCCAGCAAAAGTTTTTTAGCCCACTGCGGATTTCCTGTGAGCAGAATTGTTGTGGGACGAGGCGAGCCGGCATCCGGGGCAAAGTTTAAGGTTGTTTCACTAAATTGAAATTTTGGACTTTTTTGAGAATGAAACTTTTGTTCTGATGCCTGCCCCTCAGGGGGACCTTGCACTATGGTTATTCACTCAGGACGTTTGGGGCCCCTTTTTTGCCCCTAAATGGTAGTTAGGTCAGTTTGCTACCCTTTAAGGGTTACGGGCCCCAAAACGGAAGGAATGTCCCCAAACCGGGGAAAAAAATTTTCCCCATTTTTTTTACGTCGGCGGGGGATTTCCCCTTTTAAGCGACGGGTTACAAGTTTTTTTTAAAAAACATAACATCCCCAAATCTAATTTTAAAAAAGTTTTTTCCCCCGTTTTTGGTGAATCGGGGGCCCAAATACGGGGGTTGTTTAGTGTTGGGGGGGGGTTTGGGGGGTTTTGACTTTTTAAGAAAACCAAAATTTTCCAAATTATTGTTTTGAAGTGTATTTTTAAAAATTTTTTTTGGGGAAAAGCAAAAAACTTGCCCCAATAACGAAAAAAATTTTTTATTCTTTCTTTTGCACCGATTAAAAGGGGGAAAAACTGGGCCGAAAACTTTTATGTCGGCAAGACTTTCTGGGTTTGGTGTTTCAGTTATAATGGACGTTTAAACTGCGGGGTTCACTACCCCCATTCCCACTTTGCTTTTTCTATATTTTTTTTTGTTTAGTAAAATGACAGTTTTAAATTTCACTTCGCGAAACCCTTTTAAAACTTATGGTATTATTCTAGTGTTTGCCCTTTTACCCCCCCTTTCCCCCAAAAAAAAAAGGGGTTTGGGGGCCCGGGGGGAATGCGGGAAAATATATGGTTTGGGGTCCCAAAAATATGCGTCGCAACCAAAATACTTTTTGATTTTTGGAAAAATTTTAAAAAAATTCTCAAAATTTTGGGGAAAAATTCATGGATTTTCTGAGTCCAGGATGTGTGAACCTGACGATCCTCACAGAATGAGATAAAAGGTTGAAACCCCCCCCAAACCCCCCCCCGAAGGAGGTTTGGTTAGGTTAGGTTGGGTTTAGATTGGTTGGTTGGGTTTGGGTTTTTGGTTGGTTAGGTTAGGTTACCCGGGGGCAAACCCCCCCGCTAGGTTGGGTTTTAATTTTGGTTAGGCAAATTTCTCTGGAATAAAGGAAAATTACCCTAAAATTGGGGAAATTTTAAAAACCCCCCTTAAACAACTCTTAAATTAGTTTTTCCAAAGCATAATTTTTTTCCCCCCCCAAAAACCCCCGCTTTCCCCAAAGGGTTCCCCAAAAATTTTTTGGGGGGGAAAGGGGGAAGAGTAGGGCCCCAAAAACCCTAGAATTTTCCCCAAATTTAAATATACAATTTTAGAAAGGATATAGTTTTTTCTTAGTTTAAATACTCATACAGACAAAACCCTTTCCCCTTCCAGAGGCCCCCCAACCAATAGGAGGTTTTGGTTAGGGTAATTTTTTGATTAGGGTTTGGTTAAAATTTTTGGTTTAGGTAGGTTAGAAACTGGTTTGGTTAGGGAAATTTGGTTAGATTTAGGGTTTGGTTTTGGGGGGGGTTTATCGGTGGGTTTAAGCCCCCCTAGGTTAGGTTTTAAATTTTGGTTAGGCAAATTTCTTAGATATAAGGAAATTACTTTAGATCTAGGGGGGTTGTCTCCTCTACACAAATTTTTAAATTAAGTGTCCCGAGCATTTTTTTGGGTCCCCCCCCGAAAAAACCCCCCATTCCCACAGGGGGCCCAAAATTGCTTTGGGGGTTTGTGGGAAAAAATATGGGGAAAAACTAGAAATTTTTCCGGAAAAAATGTCAGTGTCTCAGAAAAGGGGCCCTGCCGTCCTCGTCTTTTTTCCCAAAAACACTAAAATTTTTTGGCAAGGAAGATCCCCGTCAGGTTTTTTAGAAAAAGAAACCGGGGCAGTCCCGTTAAATTTTTTCCCGGGATTCTTTCCCCTTTAAAATCCTACTAACCTAACCATTACCCCTTCGGCCGGGGGATTCCCCGGGTTTTGGGGCAGGACGAGAATTTTGGTTTGACGAGAGTACCGGTACCGTTCTCATTGTCCCGGGAAAGATACCCATTAGGTCACTCAGAATGTCGCCTCTTAAAAGCCCCTTTAAATTTTATGATTTTTGGGTAAACCCTGAGTCTGCCTCTTTTTTTTCCCTGAATTTTTTAGGTTTAAACCCGGGGGTGGGGGGGGGCCCCTTATTTCCCTTTGAAATATTTATTTAAAAGTCAATCAGGATGTCTGCGCCTTAAATTATTGGCCCCCAAATTGTTTTTTTCGGTAAATTTTGTAAAGCAATGGTTAAATCCCCTTTTGGGGTTTCCCTTGGGTTCGGACTGCCTATAGTAGCATGCATACCCAAACAGAACAAGGGGAGTTTAACGGGCGTTTTTAGAGACACCCGATTTTTTTTTCCCTTGGCCCACAATAGGGGGTTTTTCTAATGGGGATAGTTTTATTTTGCGCCCCAAACCCCTAAAAAAAAAAAAAAAATCATACTTTGTGGTTAAAAAGGGTTGGTTTGGGGTTTTATTAAAAACCTTATAAGGTTAGGTTAGGGTTTATTAAAACCTTTTAAAGGGTTTGGTTAGGTTTCCTTTAAAAAAATAAGGGTTTGGTTAGGGGTTTTTTTAAAACCTATTTTAAAATTAGGTTAAATTTTAAAAATTTTTTATATTTTTTTTTTTTTTTTTTTTTCGCCCAAAATAAAAATACTCCCTTAGAACAAGCAAACCCTTTTTAGGCCAAGAAAAAAAAAGTCGTTTTCTTGAAAAAAGGGCCGCGAAAAAATCTCGTCCAGTATGCATTTTAAAATAGGCGGCCTGATTCAACTGGCGGCCCGAATCAACTGTATCCCCTTAGTTTTAGGGGAAGCACACTCGGTTCACAAAACCCAGAAGTCCGAGTTCGACCCCGGGTGGAGCGGGAAAAAAGTTGGGCTGTTTCCCTTTAAAAAAAGGAGCCCCCGTCCACCCAGCAGGAAGGGTACCGGGTGTTAGCCGGGGGGGTTGTAACCCCCTTTCCCCGGGGGGCTGGCTTTGGCCAACACTAAAGCATAGAGACAGCTCTTGCTCGGGGGAGTCTGCGAGAGAGCGTCTGGGTTTTCAGCAGGATCCATCTCAGCTGCGGGCAATAAAATGACGAAAATTTTCGTTCATAGACTTTTTCGGGGCCATATTTCCCTTTTATGTGTGCTCCCCCACCCAAAAAACCCCCGGGTTTTCCCCCCATGTTTCCCCAAAACTTGTTGGGGTTTTAAGAAGAAGCAGATAGGTTGAGCGTTGAGAATTTTTTTTAAAAAATGACAAAAAAATCTACAGGGCCTAAACCCAGCAAAACCCCCCTCGAACCCCTGTGCTGTGCAATAACCTAACCCAAACCCCATCCCCAACCTAACCCCACTGGACTTGGGTTTTTCAAAAAACCTGAAATTTAAATCGGCCATGTAGGCAAAGTAAGGATCGGCATCATTAAAATTAACAGATGTGTTAAGGACAGTAAAATATAACACGTAAAAGCCAAACCCTTTTTTGGGCAGCTTTTCCGTGGAGCCCCTTTTTCTTAAAGTAATCTCCAGGGGCAAATTTAACATTCCCGATTTAAAGTAATCCCAAAATTTTGGCCCCTTAAAAGAGAAAATTTAAAAAACCCCGTCGGGCCCCCTTTTTGTATCCATCAGCCGTTTTTTTTTAAAAATCCGCAATCAAAAAAACTGCAAATTTCCCCCAAGGGGGGGGGGGTTTTTACAAAAAGCTCTCAAGGTTTCCCGGGCGCTCAGGCTCAGGGGGTCGGGGGACGTACCATCAGGGGGGTCATCTTCCCCCGTTTACAGAGAAGCCCCCGTAAAAACAGAGATAAATATAGTACTTGAAAATATTTTGGGGTTTTTTTTTTGATGATTTTTTTTGCTATATGCCACATTGGGATTTCATCCCTTTAAGGGGGCAGCAAGACAAACTGGGGCCTTTGAGAAAAAATTTGCACACGGAAAGGGGTTTGGGGTGTGTTTGGGTGAAAACACGCCTATAGGTTTTTGGGGCCCAGCAGTTGTGTTGAGAAAAGGCGGCCCCCCCCCCTAAAAACTGACTCAGTCCCAAAACTATACCAGGGCCAGGTTTGGGCCCCGTTTTGACAGGGGCGCCAGGGGGCTGGCCCGCAGCGGGGGACCACCAAGGGCTGTGAGGGTTTGCCTCTTAACAAGACCAAGGTAAACCAGTTGGGAGTGGGCGGTTTCCCCGCGGTGAGAGACCCTTTTGTTGGGTGTGGCTGTCACCCCTTTTTGCCTTCCCGGGCCGCATATTTTTTAACTATGCTGAGTTAATGTAGTATGTGGGTTTTCCCAGTAAAGACGTTTGACCCGTAGCTCCCCAAAAAAAACCCCTTTGGATTTTCTCGAAAATACCTTCATTGGGGGATTTCCCCACACCATGGTTTTTAACCCTTTTTAAACCCAACCAAGTTTTTGGGGAAGTGCCAGGTTTCCCCCTTCTAACCTCAGGCTTGCTAAAATGTTCCCACCTCGTTCGGGCTCAAACTTTAGGATTCCATGACAATCTGAGGTTCGTTTTCCTTAGTATAGGGACCAGCGTCATTTTTTGGGTGTCAGATTGAGCATCGTTCCAGATGTTACGCAAACAGTTTCACTGTCACACGAAGTACAATCGCTCATCATAACATTTGCAGACAGGGGTCAGACAGTGTCTGCGGGCGCCCCTTTTTGCGTATCAATACATCGTAGCCCTGTTGGAGGGAAGATTTTTTTTTGCGCTTTTTAAAAAAAGTGTGTTTTTTACGGAAAAAGGCCGGGAAAAAAAACAAAAATTTTTGGGGGTTTAGGTGTTTTGAATGTACATTAACATAATTGGGAAAAAAATTTGGGTCGGACGATTACTTTAAATTTTTCCCCAAGGGAAAAGCTAAAAAAATTGCGTTCTATTGATATGGAAATTTAGGGGAGAGTTTCACGTTCGTTTTCGAGACACCAACTATTTTTTCTTGGCCTACAATAGGTGCTTGTTCTAATGGGTATTTTTTTTGGAAAACCCAAAAAAAAAAAAAAAAGGGAAAAAAAAAATGGAAAAAAAATGAAACCAAAACCTAACCTTTTTTTTAATGAAACTAACCTACCAAAACCAACCAACCTTACGGGTTTTAAAAAAAAACCCTAACCAAACCTAACCAAAATATATACATTTTTTTTTTTTTTTTTTTTTTTAGTTTGCGCAAAAATAAAAAGCACCTTTAGAACAACACCTATTGTAGGCCAAAAAAAAAGTAGTTGGTGTCTCTGAAAAAGGAAGTGAAACTTCCCCCCATATTTAACTTGAATTTTCTGGAAAATTTGATCGCAAAATTTAAAGGCGAAGAGTTTAAATGAAATTTTTTGGTCATAGTGAATAGGTCAGAGGCTGGTTTAACACCTGCCCCACGGGGGGCGCCACCCTCGGCGGGGTAACAAAGTTGCATTGGAGGGACCGGGAGTGAGGGATCGTTGTTGATTCTTTGGGAACATGCACGCGTCTTGAAAAAAAAAACGGGCAACTGAAACCCCTGGAAAAGGATATCCGATGTTTTCTATCAAGATCGCGGGACCCCTTTGCCAAAAGAGTGCCAAAACGCGGATAGAAGGAGGATTCTGCAAAATGGGCCCTTTTTGCGCGTTTTAAAGTGACATCTTTTAACACATCAAAAAAAAAGAAAAAAAGCACTTTACCCGTACTCAATTACTGGGAGAAAGTACCAAAATACATTTAATACCAAATTTCTTTTGACCCACGTTACACATAGCGATAGTTTGCTTGACCCCCCACAAAGCTTGGGCGTGTTGACAAAACACACACGTACTCGGGGCTGTTTTTTGATTATCCTTTGAACTGTAGAAGGGAAGGGCCACGAGTCTTCAACCCTCACACACCAGAAAGTAACTAAGGCACCTGCTACATTTCCCCAAGTTATTGTACAAATGTGTAGTTCTTGAGTCACTTAACGGAGCGCCAGTCAAACCCTGAGGTTGTGTTTTGACAACACTGTCTGATGATGATGATGATGCGATTTCCATCTGGATCCTCGCGCTGAACAGGATTTTATATATATATATATATATATATATATATATATATATATATATATAATATATATATAAGGCAAATTTTGGTGAAGAAGCCGAAGAAGCCGGCTTCTTGCAGCTTGCGTTTTCTGTTATGGCGAGGCACTTTTAAGAAGCCGGCTTCTTACGGATTGGCCCAGCTGGTCAAGCCGTAAGAAGCCATAAGAAGCGAGAGCCAGGATATATTTTATAATTTTATATATATATATATATATATATATATTTTTTATATATTATATATATAAGGCAAAATTTTGGTTTAAGAAGCCGTAAGAGCCGGCTTCTTGCAGCTTGCGTTTTCTTTATGGCGAGGCACTTTAAGAAGCCGGCTTCTTACGATTGGCCCAGCTGGTCAAGCCTAAGAAGCCATAAGAAGCGGGGAGAGGCGTTTCCATTTGCGCACGAAAACCTGGGTCCGAGGCAAAGCGCGTAGTGACTCAGCAAAACCCGTGAACTTTCTCTACTCACATTGAGAGGTGGGTGTTTGGGTAGAGTTTTCAGTTCATAACAAACAATGGTCGCCTTGGGCCCTATTTTCTTATCGTGAAGGGTTTTCCTCATGCACGAGTCGGAGAGGATGCAGACGGCATAAAAGAGGCTACATGGCTGGTGGAGCCATGCGTTCCGCGATCTTAAACTTGATATGATCCCTTCCCCATAGCAGCTACGGTAGCCCGAGTTATATCTCTCGTTATCTCTCTCTCTCGTTATCTCTCTCTCTCGTTATATCTCTCGTTAATCTCTCGCTATCTCTCTCTCTTGTTATCTCTCTCGTTATCTCTCTTTTGTTATCTCTCTCGCGATATATCTCTCGTTATCTCTCGTTATCTCTCTCTCTCGTTATCTCTCCCCCTCTCGTTATCTCTCTCGTTATCTCTCTCTCGTTATCCCTCGTTATCTTTCCCTCTCTTACCCCGTTATCTTTTCGTTTTCTTCTCTTGTTATCTCCTTTTCCCTCTTTTTCTCTCTCTCTCTCTCTTCTCCTCTCTCTCTCTCTCTCTTTTCTCCCCTCTGAACCCAAACCCCAAACCTGAACTGAAAGAACGGGTTCAGAATTTGGGGCACAAATGGAGAGGCCTCTTTAAGGGTTTTTAAAATTTCATACTTTTTTTTTTTTCGGCGACGCGACGGCGGGAGGCCTCAAATAAACAGAAATTGGCGAACTTAAAGATGTAGGTCGCCTGGGTTTATTTTTTGAAATTTTGTTTTTTGTTTCGGGGCCCTTGGGCACCTTTGTTGATCCACAAGTCATGTTCCCTCCCGTCAGTGGCCGTACCCAAAAAATTTAAAAGGGGGGGGCCCAAAAAAAAAAAAAAATAATAAAATAAAATAGGGTGGGGTGGGGTCACCCCAAAGGGGGGGGTCCCCGTACGAGGCTACAAGCGAAAATTAATTAAAATTTTCGCGCCCCCATCCCCCAAGGGACAGCGCCACCCCAGTGAACTACATGCGAGAAACAGGGTCGTCAGCGTCACCCCGTGTTTACCAGGTAAAAAAATTTTTTTTTTCGATGTTCCTTTTATTTTCGCCTTTTTTTTAAGGTCTCATGTGGGCTGTGAGGGCGTGATTTTTTTTGGGGAAAGTTGCAATACGGGGTAAACCGTTTGACATGTTATTGGTGAAAAAGATGCATGTTTTCAAAACAGGCCGGGTTTGGCATTATTTAAAAAAAAAATTGGGGGCGCGGGGATCAAGTATGGTGAGTGGGGGGGATAAAGTACAGTGAAATTTTGAAAAACCCCTTATCTTTGAAAAAACAAAAAACATAAAAACAGTGTTTGGGACTAGTATATTCACTGATTTTAAAATGGTGGTGGTAACTAGTGCATTTAAAAAAAGGAAAAGGGGAAAAAGTTGAAGGTGATTGGTAAAAAATTATGATCTATATCAGTTTTTATTATGTAAAAAGCACATGAAAAACTATTAAAAGTGATTTATGTTATTAGAATGTTCTAGAATTAATTTTTTATGGTTAAAAAAAACATTTAACACTGCATATTTTCGGGGCATGAGTTCGGTGATCCCCCGCACACTCGTTTTTGGAAAATCTAATTTTTTTTAAATACTTAAAAAAAACAAAAGAAAAAGTGACTGACTATGCATATTAGAGATTTTAAAAATGGTGGTGGATAGTGCTTTAAATTAAGGGAACAGTGTTTTTTTTTGGGTGAAAATTTTAAGGTGATTTTATTAAATTTGATGCATTCAGTGTATTAGCTTAAAGCACATGAATAACTATTTATAAGTGTTTTATGTTATTAGAATGTTCTAAAATTTTAATTTTTTTTATGGTTAAAAAAAAATTTTTAAAACACTGCTATTTTGGGGCATGACGTTCGGTGACCCCCCCATATATTGCCAACCATAGTCCCAAAAAATATGGGGGGCCAGAAAGAATCCCCTCTACACTGTAAAAAAACTAAGCTAAGCAAACCCTAAACAACCTAACCTAACTAGCATGAGCTAATGTCTTTAACTTTTTTCAGATCTAACCTAACCTACCCCCTCACCGTCATCATCCCTCGCAAAAGTCAGGAAGACAAAAACAGAGGACCGCACTGACCGGAGGCTCCCTTTAAGCCCGCGTGGCCACTCTGCACCCTGAAAGAACCCCGCTGACAGATTAACATCAGAAAACAACTTTTGCTGAAAGTGCTCTTTTGTTCATATCCCCCCCATGGCTTTTTTTGACCTCATCCCACGTCTTTTTTGGTCCCCGGGGATGAGGTCTGCAAAAAGACCTCAGGGATAGCTTAAGGGTCTTAGTTTTATAGTTTTTAAAAATTTATTCATTTTTTTTTTAGTTTTTTGCCAAAAGGGGCCCTTCAAGTCCTAATTAATTTCTTTTTTTTAAGGATGCCTTAAAGCGCTTATTTATTATTTTTTTTGTCAATTTTTTTGCCAGAAAGGGGCCTTTTAAGTCAATTCATTTTCTTTTGTTAAAGGCCTTTATCTATCGAAGAAGTGGGGGATGGAGTTACCTTATGGCTGTTGCTTCCGTAGCAATAGGTTTTCACCCCTCAACAAGAAATATACTTTGCTGATTATACCATCCACGCACCAAAGATTTTTCTCGGCTCCCATGAACGATGTGCTGGATGGTTACCAGTATGCCATAGTGTGGAGCAAGAGCACCCTGCTGCCGGGGGAGAAAAGAAAATGGCGACAAGGGATGGACTATGCCTTCGAACCGTCACCCAAAACCTTTTTTAAAGGGCCCCGGAAGGCATGCCCCTTGCCGGGTTTGTTCCCTTCAAAAAGTAAATGGGGAAAACCTTTTTTAAGGTTTACACATTAGTTTTGGAGAATTACACATTACGCCGGAACCGGATAACAATTTGGATAAATTTCATTGTCGACTGTTATGAAGCCGTCAAGGTTGTGTGTGCGAGAGGCCAGCCAGTAGCCACGCAGGTAATGTAAAGGGCGTGACAGCATGACGTTGTGGGCATTATAAATGCTGTGGGGCAGTCCACCCCTTTAGTGTTTAAAATTCCCAGATGCCGATGGAACCTGCTTTCATGAGGAAAAACGATCTTTGGGTTTCCAAAAGGGTATTTCATCCTAGTGGCTGGATGAATGGTGAAAGCTTCGTGAGACACTTTAGCATCTCCATGAGAAATCTTGTTTTTTGTAGAGAAAAAGATTCTTCTGATATGGACAAGTGAATGTCACATGAACATTCAGCCGTTGAGTTTTCGATAATGCATGGTATCGTATTGTTACCTTTCCTCCCCATACAACAGACAAAACCCCGCCATTGGGTGTGAGTGTCCTTTTTTTTTTCCCTTTAAGAATTCCTGCGTGCCCTACGAAAAGACCAGCGCTCATGCACCCAAAGACCATAACGTCCACAAATTGCCGAGTTTGCTTTGAGGCTGGACCAAAGCCACTACCCCCTCCAACATTTTCAGTGGTTTTCCCGGGGGATGGTATATGGCCACTCAAACGCAAAAATCTTCCCAAATGATGTGTTGTAGGAGGCATGTAACGGCGACCGGCACCACCAGGGAAATTTTTAGGGGAAATTATCCAACTTTTTCTGATGGAGGAAGTTCAGATGGAGAGGAGCGACTGGTGAAGGCCATACCTCAAACTATACCCCTTCCCCCTGGTCTCCCAGGCTAGGATTGCCTGCCACCCGGGCCCCCGCCACAGAGCCCGCCCCCCCGAGCACCAGCACGACAGAGCCCCGCCCCCCGGGGCCCCCGCACGACAGAGCCCGCCACCCCGGGGCCCCAGCACGACCCCCTGCCCCCCCGGGCCCCCCGCACGACAAAAAAAGCCTGCCACCCCCAGCCCCAGCACGACAGAGCCCGCCACCCCGGGCCCAGCACGTCACCCCGCCCCCCCGGGCCCGAGCACGACGCACCCCCCCCCAGGACACCCTTTCAACAGCAGCTTAACCCCCAGAGTGGTCAGGGTTCCCAAGGCTAATCCCCGCCTTATGGAAAGGGGGGAAGAGGGTGCGGGCCTGCATTTTAACCGAGAATGAGGGGGCAATATGACCTGAGGTTGAAGGCAGAGAAAGGCGAAGCGGGAAAACAAAAGAAAGCGGCTGAAAAGAAAACTTGGGAAAGAAAAGGGTCCACAGCGGGAAAAAGTCTGGCCGTCCCGGAGGAAGACACCAACGAGGAGGAGGGTTTATGTGTCCCCACTTCAGCTGGACGACTCCTCCGAGTATCGGGTGAGGTGGGCGACGAGGGCCCTGGAGCGCATCATACCCTTTTGCTGCGAAAACTCACAGGTGGGGGGGCTTTTTTTCTGGTTCAGTGAAGCTGGAGGGGGAAGGGGGGTGGGGACTTAGTGTGCTATGTTTCTCAGGGTTTGGCCATCATGGAGGATGGGAAAAATTTAAACTTTCTTTCCTCCCGGGTGAAGTCCGCTAAACCCCAGACACGTTCACCTTCCTCCCCTCCTGGAAGCTTCTTTTTGTTAGAAAGTCAAGGGTTTGGTAAAACCCCAAACACACCAAGAGGCAGGTACCGTGGGTGTTTCCCCCCTGAAAACCTCCCTAGGGCCCTTTAAAATTTAGAATAAAAATACCAACCCAAAAAAATTTTAGGCTTTTTTTTCCCTTTCCAAAAAAAAATTTGGGGGTCAGGGAAATTTGTTTATTTTAGGGAAAAAAACCACAATAATGTTTGTGTTTTGAGTTTTTAAAAAAACAAGGGCCCCCCTATTTTCCATTGGGTTTTCCCCCCCGGGGGGGGGACACCGGACAGGTGCCAAAAAATTTAAAAAACCTTAAGACCCCTTTTTATCTATTAAATTCTGGGGTACCCTGGTCCTTTGTAAATTTTTTTGGGGGCCCGTGGCATTTGTAAAAAAAAGGGGTTTTTTGGTTTTTTATTGTGGGCCCCCCACAACCCTAACAAAAATAATAAAAATTTACAATTTAAAATAAATTATAATATAATTTTAAATTTTTTTAGTTTTATATTTTTATTATTATTTTTTTTATTTTTAAAAATAAATTTTTAATTATATTTATTTTTTTTTTTTTTTTGTTTGGCAAAATAATAGACCATTGAACAAACACCTATTGTACCCAAAAAAATATGGGGTCCCTAAAACGAACGGAAAAATCCCTTTATGGCCTCTTCCATTTTCGCATTTTCAAAAAAATTTGGCCCAAAAATTTACTTCCATTCCCGCCATTTCCCCCATTCCAAACCCTAAACCTTTACAAAGGGGGGGAATTTTTTTATTTCATAAAAACCCTTCCCCGGGCCCCCCTTTTCGGGAATTCCGCAGCCATAGCATTCAAGGGGAAAAAACCCCTTTTTCCCTCTTCCCCCTTTTTTTTTTTTTTTTTTTTTTTTTTTTTTTTTTTTTTTTTTTTTTTTTTTTTTTTTTTTTTTTTTTTTTTTTTTTTTTTTTTTTTTTTTTTTTTTTTTTTTTTTTTTTTTTTTTTTTTTTTTTTTTTTTTTTTTTTTTTTTTTTTTTTTAAAAAAAAAAAAAAAAAAAAAAAAAAAAAAAAAAAAAAAAAAAAAAAAAAAAAAAAAAAAAAAAAAAAAAAAAAAAAAAAAAAAAAAAAAAAAAAAAAAAAAAAAAAAAAAAAAAAAAAAAAGCCCGTTTTTTGACCAAAATTCCCCTAAAAACCCAATTTAACATTTAAAAAAAAACCCAAAATAAAAAAAAAAAAAAAACTTTTTATTTTTTTTGGCCCCCCTTGGTATAAAAATTAGGGAAAAACCTCCCAAAATCCCCGGGCCTCTCATTGCGCACAAAACCTAGGTCCGAGGCAAAGCGCGTAGTGACCTAGCAAAACCCGTGAACTTTCTCTACTCACATTGAGAGTGGGTATAGCTTGGGTAGAGTTTTCAGTTCATAACAAACAATGGTCGCCTTGGGCCCTATTTCTCTTATCGTGAAGGGTTTTCCGCATGCACGAGTCGGAGACGATGTCAGACGGCATACAAGAGGCCTGGTGGAGGCCATGCGTTCCCGCGAGCTTAAACTTGATATGATCCCTTCACATAACAGCTAGCTGAGTTATCTCTCGTTATCTCTCTCTCTCTCTCGTTATCTCTCTCGTTATCTCTCTCTCGTTATCTCCCTCTCTCGTTATCTCTCTCGTTATCTCTCTCTCTCTTGCCTCGCCAGCTGAGCATGTTTGTAAACAAAAAACGGGGTTTTTGCGTTCCATTTGTGACACGCGAACCCAACCCTGAACCCAGAACCCAACCCTGAACTGAAAGAACTGGTTCATGCAACTTGTGCACAAATGGAAGAGGCCTTATAACCCGTACGTAGATCTAAAAGTTGTTTCGTAGTCTATATGAAACATATATATATATATATATATATATATATATATATATATATTATATATATATATATATATATATATATATAGTCGTTTCGTACACTCAGACAGAGTTTAACTTGATGACTAGTTACGAAACGACATACCAGGTATATATGTACGAAAAAACTCAATCAGTGTACGAAACAGCTAACAAAAACCTGGGTACGAAAACCCCCTGTATTGCTAGTCCATCGTATCCTTCACTTGACTCATCTCTCCATCTCATCTTTGTCTCCTATTCTACTCCTTCACTTCCCGCATCTTCCTCTCCCATATCATCTTCTCTATACACTTCTAGCACAAGACACATTTCTTTTTTATTTGCACTTTACTCATTCCAGTCACCTATAGACATTCGGCAGCATAGCATTCATTGCACCCTTTATTTTCATTCACATTCCCCCTACAGCGTCCTGACCAATCATAAACAACTCAACATGAAAGAAACAACTAATAACATAACTTTATATGGCTTGTATATTAGAAAAACCTTCATCATGCGACCATATACGAACAGTGTGCGAGTGGTCTTCAGCAACCTTAGCACTACGGTGGAACAACAAACAAATATGGCGGATGGATGTTCGCAAAGATCGTTTGATAATACCTCTAAACGCGTTACGAACGTTCCAAGATCAATCTAAGTGCAAAGATGATCTTAGAGACGCGTTACGAACGTTCGAACATCCGGCCCCAGGCCCCGATGTAGACCGCACGCTATAGTAGCACCAGAAAATTTCCCATTTATATGACTAAATCAAACATAAAAGGCAATATATAATGTCCCCTACATTTTATTTGCTGTTTGTACAGGAACTACCACGTGTACCCCTCACGGCCTCTTGTAGCTTCCTTATTTTCTTATGTTCTTGTGTAGGGGATGTATCATAAAAGCAAGTGGTCAGAGCATTTTAAGTGAAAATATCCCCAAATTAAGGATTCATATATCCATGTCCACATTCGTGTCTCCTAATCCCCAAATCTGGGGATTAGTCCCCATGGTTGGCAACACTTGAGTGATGCTTTAGTGGTAAAATTCGTAATATATGGCGCCTGGCGACATCAGAGCACCGTGGCGAATATAGTGTTATCTACGGTAGATAGGGTAATCAGACCCCTTCCAGGGTAGTGATTAGGGTAATGCATAACATGGGGAAATTTTAGGGTAGAGCTTGTTTTATTTCGCTTGTTGAGGGATGATCTTAATAAAGTTCTTGAGCAGCATGATATGTGGGGACCATAAATGAAAGGATTTCGAGAGAATTCAGGGACTCCTACAGCCTACATAATGGCACCGCACCAAAAGTTTTCTCTCTCAGAGTTCTATTATTTTCTACTACTTCTACTATTGCTGACGTTTCATTCAGAATGGATGATGAAAACTACACTAGTTCTGATTTTATGACTCAGGAAACGGTATATATACGGTACTACACCTCAAAAGTTCAAGATGACCCAAGCAATTTATGATGGGAAGCTTCTCAAAGTAAAGCTTACTCAGTTCTTGAACAGCACCATTTCCGTGATATAACTTGTAGCAATGACATCCCAGCAGGTTTTGAGCATCTTTATTTCAACAAAAAATAACATTTCTGACATGTAATGATGTGAGAGATGGGCGGCGGCGACGGCCGGGCCGCCAACCGCCACCCTCAACAAGTGGAAGGAAGGTCTGTACAATGCGGACTGGCCCGCGCAGGTAGCGGGGCCTTGGAATGAACTGTCTGAATATAGCAGCGGGTGGGCGCCGTCCGTGCCCCGGGAGGACAGCTTTGTTCTGGGGAGGATCTGTACGGGCACTGCCGGATCGCTGACACAGCCGCTGCCGCTGCTCCGGCGGCCAGCGGTGCAGCGGTTGAAATGGCAATTGTATCACCAGTCTGTAATGATTCATAAATATCTCATGGAGAAGAATGGGCATGATGGGAGGGCAAGGTTGCGGGTTTGGGGCACAGCATGATATGGGCGACAGTAGCAGCTGTGGCGGCAGGCAGCGTCGACAACGACCCCTCCCCTTGGAGCCTGAGTATTAACACAAACCACTACTTACTCCTATGTACACACACAGATGGGTAGCTTTGTACACAGAGTGCGGCGTGACAACACTAGTCCACAAAACAGATCACAGATAACACTTATCACGGCTGTCTCATCCAGTCCTCCGGGCTGGCTCAGTCATCATCGCTGACTGGCTCAACGTTGGGCTCATACCCCTGTGGGAGGCGACCCCCACTGATACTACTGCTGGTGGTGGTGGCGGCAGTGGTGGAGGGCGGCACCCCAGGGGACTCCCCCTCCCTGACCCCCGTGTCCACGGAACCCGGTATAGGAGTAAGGGGGGTACTGGCTCCCTGGACCACCAACCCCAGAAGTGTATCGCTCCCCTGCCTCTGCGCCTTGGGTCCTACCTTGCCCTGCCCAACCACATCCCCCGCCTTGGAGGAGGGCGGTGGTGGTCACGGGGGACTCGTCGATCACCATTTCGCCCGATTGTGGCGAGTCTGCATCGGCCACATCATCCCGGGGGGGAGGGGCGCGGCGGCTACTCCCGCCGCTCCTTAGTGAGTCGCCCCCGGTGGAGCGTGGACGGGACGGCGGCCGCTGCTCCGGGATATCAGGCCTCGGCGCTTTCTGGCTTGATCGTCGAGTCTGAGTGGGCGTTGGTCTGCGGCGCTGACGGCTGGCTGGCCGGAGTGCCCGACCGGGGATGGCGATCTTCGTGGCCCAATTTCTCGCGTCCGTGAGTCCGGAGTCCGCATAACTTCTGCAATCTTGCAACGGACATATTCGACATTTCCTTGGAACCCCCACCCCCACCCCCCGTCCGCTTCTGGAAGCTCCATTGGGGTTCAATTCACTATGGTTGGGTTCGAGGTGGGCGGGGCAGCCGAAGTAGGTGGAGATATGGGCTCCACTGGAAAGCTGCTCGCTGGTACAGCAGGTGGAGTGCGCAGCTTGTGATAGGCCTTGGTGAAACTGACTGTGACTGGGCGATGCGGATGATTTGCCGCTCATGGGAGCGAGGTGCTGCGCGGAGAGGTGGTGGGTGGCAGGGGGGGCGGATGTGGGAGGGGGCGATGAGGTGAGCGGGATTCGAGCCTCTCCTTACCCTCCTTCTCCAGGCCAGCACGCATCTTCCTCTGATCCTTGATCGTAGCTAAATTGAGAGACGGTAACAGCAGGAGGACCTCCAGAGCTAACAATAGGCGACCTCAGTCTCAAATCTCAAATGGCGGTCGCTGTAAGCGAGATGAGAAGCCGGCATCTTCGCCATCACCGGGAGATCGGTGGATGATCGGTCCTGTGGCTATGGACTTGGGCTGGGATGGTGGGGGTGTGCATGCGGAGATGAGGCCATCTTTGATTGAGTGGTTGGTGGGGCGAGGATCAGGGCCATCC
>JACEEZ010023828.1:75000-92500 GCA_016584305.1 Chionoecetes opilio | reverse complement strand
CCGTAAGGCTTCTTGACGTGACTCGCCGTCATTATGGACTGCGCTACCAAGGTATGTAAAACTTTCCAAGATCTCAGGGTCCTCGCCACACGCATGAACATACTGTACTGCTTCATCTAGTAAGTCTCCAAACACCTGGACCTTGGTCTTCAGCCAGGAGACTTCAAGTCCCAAAGGCTTTGCCTACTCGTGCAGCGCCTCGAGAGCCATCACCAGGACCTCCAGCGACTCAGCAAAGATTACTGCATCATCGGCAAAAACAAGATCAGTGATCTTGGTGTTGCCGACGGATGCTCCACAATCACTTTGATCTACAACCTTGTCCAATACCCAGTCCATACAAGCGTTGAAATGTGATGGGGCAAGGACGCACCCTTGCCTCACTCCTGTATTCACAGGAAAGAAGCTGGATACACCTGCCCCACACTTCACAGCACTTTCAGTCCCAGAATACAGACCAGTTATCAAACCAATAGTCCTTGCAGGAATCCCTCGAAGTCGCAGAAGTTCCCAGAGTGACTCACGATGCACTGAGTCAAACGCCTTCTTGAGATCAACATAGGCTGCAAGCATCCCCTGTCGAAACTCACGTCGGCGTTCCACCAGAACACGAAGCGCTAGGATACGGTCCGTTGTTGACTTACCAGGCGTGAACCCAGACTGCTGAGGTCTCTGATGCTTCACCAGATGACCGCGAATTCGTGTCAGCAATAGATGGGCAAGCACCTTGCCTGGTACGCTGAGCAGTGTAATACCGCGATAATTGTTGCAGTCCTGACGGTCCCCTTTCCCTTTCCAGCTAGGGACGACCAGCCCCCTTTTCCAGTCAGAAGGAATGGTACCTGATTGCCACACGGTAGTCAGGACAGCATGCAACCTGCGGATCATGGCCTCACCCCCAGCTTTGAGGAGATCCGCACTGATATTACAAACACCAGCTGCCTTTCCACCCTTCAACTTTGCTACAGCCTCTCTGACTTCGTCAAGAGAGGGTGCGGTTTCGTCAATGGGAGGATCGGCATCCACTGCCTGTAACCCAGTGGTGTGAAGCTGCTCAGTTGGAGGGTCCACCGTGAACAACTGCCCAAAGTACTCAGCCCAACGAGCCATCTGCCCATCCATGTCCGACACGAGGCGCCCATCTGCTGTTCGAATAGCACTCGCCCGAGAAGGAGACTTGGAACGGAGCTTCTTCAGGGCTTGGTAGGTGGGTCGGAGGTCATTAGCGTTCAAATGACCCTCGACATCCTCAGCGCGACTCCTGACATACCTATCCTTGTCTCTCCTCAGGAGGGTTCTAGTCCGGCGTGACAGAGCCCTGTGCTGGTCCCAGTTCCCAGCCAGCCTGGCAGCGCGACTCTCCTCGATTTTCTCCAGCGTCTCCGTCGAGACAAAACCACGCCTTGACCTCGGGTGTGCTCCCCATACACTCCTTGGCAGCCAGTAGAGTTTCACGTTTGAAGGTATCCCACAGTTCTACAGGATCCCCGAGAGCACCGAGCACATCAAACCGATTTGAGACTGCCACCGCATACTCATGAGCACATGTCAAGTCCTTCAGTTTCTCAAGATGAAACACAGTAGGGTTACCTCTTGAGATTCTTCTGGACTTGACATGAAGCTTAAGTGTAGCAACAACAAGTCTGTGATCTCTTCCAAAGAACTCAGCACTCCGGTAAACCCTGTAGTTCTGGAGGATCCTCCAACGAGTACTAACGAGGATGTGGTCGATCTCCTTAGCTACCCCTCCGCCATTACTATACCATGTCCAGCGGTGCAGCTCTGGACTCTGATACCAAGAACCTGCAATTCTCAACCTTCTGGACCTTGCAAAGTTCAGAAGCAGATACATAGATGGATAGATATGCAGAAGGATACAAAATACATAATTAGTGATATCAGAATATAATTTAATGAGAGAGAAAAGTGAAAATAGAAAAACTATATATAGTGATCATGAAATTAACATGAATAACAATAAAAAAAGAACAAAAGGAACAAGTCAAATATGTGAGAAATTGATAAAACTCGCAGAAAATAAAGTTAATAAAGAAAATAATGCAAGTCATACAAGTAGAAATCAGACATTTCTCAGCATATATAAAAAAAAACTTAAATAAATATAACCAGGACTTATCTCATTTTGATTAACTATTCTTTCTCTTCTGTGTCCACCACCACCACCACCATTGTAAAGAAAAGGGAGAAATTGCATGGTGGACTATCTTATAATCGTATCTTACGTAATCGTATCTATAATATTATACTATCGTATAATCTTCCTCGTTCTCCTCCTCCTCCCCCTCTACATTAACTCCCTCCTTGACCTCTTCCTCTTATGTGGAGTAGCTCGGAAGAACACATTCATGAGGAAAATAGATATTAAAGGATGGGCTGGAGGAGGAGGAGAGGAGGAGCAATAACGAGAGAGAGATAAAGAGAGAGAGAGATAGAGAGAGTGAGAGATACTAAATTTTGTACGACATCCTGAAGATTTTCCTTACACACACACACGCACACACACACACACACACACACACACACACACACACACACACACACACACACACACACACACACACACACACACACACACACACACACACACACACACACACACACACAACACACACACACAAACACACAACATAACACATACGGCTACTCGTAGTGTAGTGGTAGCACGCTCGGCTCAAACCCGATAAGTCCAGGGTTCGATCCCCGGGCGAAGCGGAGAAAGATGGGCGGCCTTCTTAAAACCGAGCCCCTGTCTACCCAGCATTGAAAGGGTGCCGGGTATTATAATTTTAGCCATGGAGACGGGCCATACGAGTGTAGCTCAGGCCTGTAAAATACAACTAGGTGAATACGCGCGCGCACACACCGCGCGCGCACGCACACACACCACACACACACACACACCACACACACACACACACACACACACACAACACACACCACACACACACACACACACACACAGCACAACACACACCACACACACACACACACACACACACACACACACACACACACACACACACACACACGTGATGATATGGAATGTGGCATTGATAAAGCTAACAACAAATACCGACCAGTTATTGTAACGCCAAAAATATGTACTTTTCCTACATTTACATTTTTAACACAGCAGTAAAATGATGACAAAAATGTTCAAATGCTGTCCACGCAAACCCGTTCTTTGTGTGTGTTGTTATCCCTTTAAATCGTTCACTTTTCAATCCATTAATCCATTAACTATAAATAGTGTTGTATGAGTGTGTGTGTGTGTGTGTGTGTGTGTGTGTGTGGTGTGTGTGTGTGTATGTGTGTGTGTGTGTGTGTGTGTGTGTGTGTGTGTGTGTTGGCGCGTGCGTGCGTGCGTGCGTGCGTGCGTGCGTGCGTGCGTGCGTGGTTGCGTGCGTGCTGCGTGCGTGCGTGGTGCGTGCGTGCGTGCGTGCGTGCGTGCGTGTGCGTGCGTGCGTGCGTGCGTGCGTGCGTGCGTGCGTGCGTGCGTGCGTGCGTGCGTGCGTGCGTGCGTGCGTGCGTGCGTGCGTGCGTGCGTGCGTGCGTGCGTGCGTGCGTGCGTGCGTGCGTGCGTGCGTGTGTTTTTAATGGGACAGTGTGAACATTGATGAATTTTAAAAAAAATGGAACCTTCACTTCTACTACTGTTCTTTTTTTTTCTATGTTTTTATCTGTGTCTGTTTTTGCTCAGTTGACAAAAAAATATATATTGTTGAAAAATAACGAAACAAAATCACGAAAAAATTGTTCTGGATCTTCCTTTACGCGAGTAATTCTACTCACACAGGCACTCACCTTAAATGTAGATGAGTAAATGTCCAGTACCACACGTTTTAATAACTTGTTTACGTTGGAATGTTATTCAGTGGTTTCGTGGGGATGTAGAGAGACGCCAGGGTGATTGAGGTTGTATAATTAATTGTCTTAAGCTACAATATATACAATTGGACGAAATATACAGTAGCCCCTGTGACCTCCGTCCCTACCCTGACAATGGTTATAAGTCGTCTCCCGTCTCTCGTCAACACCGGCGCTGAGCCGCCGGTGCTTCTCCCATGCAGGTGTCGACTACTCGTTTATCTATGATACATATACAACTGCTCCACTACTAAACATGTAGTAATGAGCAAATAATGTTTCTAACATAGTATAAACTGATAATATATCTACTCACTATGAATATCTATTATGTTACCATCTATTTATAATAGATGCAAATAAGCTACGTGACATCTCTACAGACTTGCTGGCTCTCAATACATGCTAACCTAAGCAGTAATACAACTGGGTGAGGCCGGCAACACAATGTGCCACACCCTATACCTATCATACCCATACATAGGTCTTAACAAAACGAGAAAAAGTTTAAAATTAGTTTATTTTATTTTGTATTGTACATTTTCATTTTTTCCCGTGTGATTTTTTTTCTCGCTACGATCAGTTTGCGTGTTTATTTTTTTTTTATTTGCCTTTTTTGTGTGAGAATGTTAGTGAAATGGAAAGCGAGGAGAGAGAGAGAAGGGAAAAACGAAGAGAAAGAAGGAGTGGGGGGTGAAAGCGAAAGAGAAAGAAGAAAGGGTGGAATGGAGGAAGCCAGGAAGGGAGAGATAGAGAGGGAAGGAGAGTCAAAGGTGGAGGAAGGAACGTAAGAAGGGAGGGAAGAGTTTAGAAATGCGGGTAAAATGGATGATGAGAAAAAAAGAAAAGAGGAAGAAATGAAGAGAAAGAGAGAGGGAGGAGGAAAAGAAAGACTGAAGGAGGTAAGGAACAAAAGGAGGATATGAATTTAGAAGGAGGAAAATAGGGAGAGAGAGAAAGACGGAGAGTGAAATTGAGAGTAAAATCTCTCTCTCTCTCTCTCTCTCTCTCTCTCTCTCTCTCTCTCTCTCTCTCTCTCTCTCTCTCTCTTACTCCGATAAATTACTTGGTGGGTATTAAAAGTCCCCAAACGGAGAATTATCCATGGTTATTTAGAGAGAGAGAGAGAGAGAGAGAGAGAGAGAGAGAGAGAGAGAGAGAGAGAGAGAGAGAGAGAGAGAGAGAGAGAGAGAGAGAGAGAGAGAGAGAGGAGAGAGAGAAGAGAGAGGAGAGAGAGAGAGAGAGAGAGAGAGAGAGAGAGAGAGAGAGAGAGAGATTTTTATCAAACCTTAATTTCGAGTCGTGTCTTTAGAAATATGGTAGTTAAGCGGGCCGGAAACAGAGAGAGAGAGAAGAGAGAGAGAGAGAGAGAGAGAGAGAAGGAGAGAGAGAGAGAGGAGAGAGAGAGAGAGATGAAGAGAGAGAGAGAGGAGAGAGAGAGAGAGAGAGAGAGAGAGAGATTGATTGATGATTGATTGATTGATTGTTTATTAGGCTTAACATAACATAACATACATAAAGTTGATTATTCATTAATAATTATATACAAGCCGCGGTCCATTGAGCCGAGACTCTTTATGGACCTGATGCCTTAGATTTTTTTTTTTAATTTCAACAGTCGTGGGAACAATGTATCAAATATGTTATAAAAAATAAAAATAAAATATATATATAAATATGGGTTCATTTAAATTGTTATAATAAAAAACAAATCAAAAGTAATAATAATATTAATATAATAATAATAATAATAATAATAGTAATAAATTCTAAATATAAAAAATAATAAAAATGATAATGATAGCTATATTTGAATAGATGGAGTCATGATTAGAGGTATTAACTATTTAGCTATCTTGCTGGTAATTTTCGAATATCTTGAGCTTAGTGTTTGTATTTGAATGAATTGAGGGTTGGGATGTTTTTCATGCCCATCTGGGAGTTGGTTCCACAGTTTTGCTGCTCTAAAAGGACGTTTTGTTGTATATGTGTTGTCCTGCATAATGGGAGTCTGAGATCTTTGGGCCTTCGTGTATCAGTATGTGGGAGAGGTATTTAAAATCATTATTTACTGGATGCTATGGAGAGCTTTATGTACAAACAAATATGTCTGAAGAGATATAATGTCCTGAAATTTAAGTAGTTTGTATTTAACAAATAGGGGATTAGTGTGGGCATATCTAAGCTGATGAAACATGATCCGGATTAGCTTTTCTGAGCTATAAAAAATATCATCTATGTATGTTTTGTAAGCGCCTCCCCAAATTGCTGAACAGTAAATCATATGTGGATATGCAATGGATAGATAAATTTTTTCTTAAGCAGTCTGAATTAATAAGATTTCTTACCCTGTATAATACACCAGATATTTTAGAGATTTTAGTTTTTATCGCATTGAATTGTGGTTGCCAGTTTAATTTATTATCTAAGATAATTCCTAAAAATTTAGTTTCCTTTACCTCTTTTAATATATTATTGTTAATTCTTATCTCCATATCATAGGGTTGATTTAAAGTGTGTGATGCCATAAAGTGAGTTTTTGAAGTGTTTAACGTAAGTTTATTACTTTTTATCCAATTTGATACTTGCTCTAATTCTTCATTTAAAGTATTTTTAAGTTCATTGAGATCTTTTCCTTTCCTAGAGAGAGAGAGAGAGAGAGAGAGAGAGAGAGAGAGAGAGAGAGAGGTTTGAAGCGAAAGTAATAGCAAAATAATGATAAGTGATTAGTGATAATAGCTAAATAATGATGAACAAAAAAAGAAGCGAGAAAAATATATGTACGATAATATTAAAAATAGAGAAAAACTGAACAATAAACATAAGAAAAGAAAGAAAAAAGATGAAAATAGGACAAAACAAGGAAGCAGAAGACACGAATAGATACATAAATAAGAAATGTTTAATAAAGTATAAGAATGAGTAGACAAAGGAGGGAATTGAAGGAGAAAAGAGAATGACAAGAGAAAAAGAGAAATATAGAAAGTTTTAGTCAAGGAGACAATTCCGTGCTAAAAGGTCACAGAGGGAAAAAAATAAAAGACTGAAATTTCTCGTAAAAGCCAAGTTGAAAAGTAAGGAAGAAATTTATTGAGGAGGAGGAGGAGGAGGAGGAGGAGGAGGAGGAGGAGGAGGAGGAGGAGGAGGAGGAGGAGGAGGAGGAGGAGGAGAGGAGGAGGAGGAGGAGGAGGAGGAGGAGGGAGGAGGAGGAGGAGGAGAGGAGGAGGAGGAGGAGGAGAGGGAAAAATTTGTCGAAGAAGAACGAAAAATTGAAGAATAAGTATTGAGAGAGAGAGAGAGAGAGAGAGAGAGAGAGAGAGAGAGAGAGAGAGAGAGAGAGAGAGAGAGAGAGAGAGAGAGAGAGAGAGAGAGGCGAGAGAGAGAGAGAAGAGAGAGAGAGAGAGAGAGGAGAGAGAGAGAGAGAGAGAGAGAGAGAGAGAGAGAGAGAGAGAGAGAGAGAGAGAGAGAGAGAGAGAGAGAGAGACTTCATATTTGATTGATTAATTAATTATGTGATGACAGGAGAAACAAATGAAGGGTTGATGGAAGGAATGAAAGAAGGAAGAGAAGGAAGGAATGAAAGAAGGAAGAGAAGGAAGGAATGAAAGAAGGAAGAAAAGGAAGGAATGAAAGAAGAAGAGAAGGAAGGAATGAAGAAGGAAGAGAAGGAAGGAATGAAAGAAGGAAGAGAAGGAAGGAATGAAAAAAGGAAGAGAAGGAATCAATGAATGAAGGAAGGAAGGAAGGTAGAGAAGAAGACTTGGAAGGAGTTTAGGAGAGATTGACAGCTTTATTAATTGTTCGTACATAGGAAAAATAAAATATATATATATATATATATATATATATATAGAGAGAGAGAGAGAGAGAGAGAGAGAGAGAGAGAGAGAGAGAGAGAGAGAGAGAGAGAGAGAGAGAGAGAGAGAGAGAGAGAGAGAGAGAGAGAGAGAGAGAGAGAGAGAGAGAGAGAGAGAGAGAGAGAGAGAGAGAGAGAGAATAAACACATATATTTTGAAGAGAAATTAAAATACACATAAATGAACTTAACTTTTGGTTTTAGGCAGCAACTTGATGACAAAATATGATAAACAAGAAATAATGATACTCGGAAATATTAATATAAGTATGAAAGTGAGGGAAAAATAATTGGGAAAGAATAAGTAATATAGGAAGAAAGAATAAAGGAGTAATAGTAAAAGAAAGAATATGAGGATTAAGAAGAAGGAGTAGAAGGAAGAGGAGAGAGGAGAAGGAGGAAGAATAATAATACATAGGAATACATTGGACTAACAAATACCAGAAGACCTATTGGTTTATAACGAGGGAATCTGCTGAACTACATCCTTTTTTTCCATCTATTTTTTTTCTATCTTTTTAGTTTTGTTTATTGAATATTTTTATTTATTTCTATACTCTTTCCATCCATACCTTTTATTGATACATTTTGGAACGTTCTAGCTTTTTTATTTTTTCTTGTTTTTTAGCTTTTTTCCCCTGTCCTTCCTACGACTTGAATCCTTTTTAAAGAGAAAATAATAAGACATACTTGAAAATAATCTTGAACTACCATTTGGAGTTCTCTTCCTTACCCCTTTTTGGTTTTAAGGAAGAGGCTATTATATGTGTATATGTGTGGGGGTTTTTGTAGCTCGTGGTCTGTTTCCTGTAAAGTCACAACAAATGTAAAGGAAACGAGATAATGTTTTTTTTCAATCCTCCTGTACCTCTTCCCTTACTTCTTCCCTTTTTTTTTCTTCTTAATTTCTTTCAATTATTTGGTACTGTATAGAGAAGTAGGATTATTTGTATTTCCTTGTGTCCTGCTTCTACTACTACTTATACTACTACTACTACTACTACTACTACTACTACTACTACTACCACTACTACTACTACTACTACTACTACTACTACTACGTACTACTACTACGTACTACTACTACTACTACTACTACTACTACTACTACTACTACTACTACTACTACTACTACTACTACTACTACTACTACTACTACTACTACTACTACTACTACTACTACTACTACTACTACTACTACTACTACTACTACTATACTACTACTACTACACTACTACTACTACTACTACTACTACTACAATACTAATACTACTTAAACCCCCACCCCCCAATACTACTACTTAAATACTACTACTACTACACTATATACTAAATAATATACTANAGGGTTCCCCCAAAAAGGTTTTGCCTACTCGTGCAGCCCCCTCGAAGCCATCACCAGGACCTCCAGGGACTCAGCAAAGATTACTGCTCATGGAAAAAAACAAGATCTTGATCTTGGTGTTCCGACGGATCCCGCAATCCCTTTGACTCAACCTTGTCCAGTACCCAGCCCATACAAGCTTTTAAAAAAGTGTGGGGAAGGGAGCCCCCCTTTTCCCACCCTGTATTCACAGGAAAAAGCGGGAAAATACACCTCCCCCACTTCCAGCTTTTTCAGTCCCAAATCAGCCCAGTTATAAACCCAATATCCGCGGGAACCCCTCGAAGTGCAGAAGATCCCAGGTAATCCATCACTGACCCAAACCCTTTCTTGAGATCAAATAGGCTGAAAAGCATCCCCTGTCGAAACCACGTCGGCTTTCCCCACCAAACACGAAGCGCTGGATACTTCCGTTGTTGCTTACCAGGCGTGAACCCAGATGCTGAGGTCTCTGTGCTTCCCCAGATGACGCGAATTCGTGTCAGCAATAGAGGGGCAAGCACCTTCCCTGGTACCTGGCAGTGTAATCCCCGCGATAATTTAGCGTCCTGACGGCCCCCCTTTCCCTTTCCAGCTAGGGACGACCACCCCCCCTTTTTCCGTCAAAGGGAAAATGGTACCTGATTGCCACACGGCAGTCAGGACGCATCAACCCGCGGATATGGCCTCACCCCCGCTTTGAGGAGCTCCGCACTGATTTTACAAACACCACTGCCTTTCCCACCCTTCAACTTTTGCTACAGCCTCTCGACTTCGTCAAGAGAGGGTGCGCTTTCGTCAATGGGGGGATCGGCATCCACTGCCTGAAACCCCGTGGTGTGAAGCTCTCAGTTGGGGGGTCCCCGGGAAAACCCTCCCCAAAATACTCCCCCCCAAACGACCCACTGCCCATATCCGACACGAGGCGCCCATTGCTGTTCGAATAGAAATCGCCCGAGAAGGAACTTGGAACGGAGCTTCTTCGGGCTCGGTAGGCAGGTCGGGGGCATTAGCGTTAAAAGGCCCCTCGACTTCTCAGGGGCGACTCCTGACATACCTCTCCTGTCTTCCTCAGGAGGGTTCTATCCGCGGGACGAGCCCGTGCTGGTCCCAGTTCCCAGCCACCCTGGCAGCGCGACTCTCCTCGATTTTCTCCAGCGTCTCCGTCGAGACAAAACCACGCCTTGACTTCGGGTGCTCCCCAATACACTCCTTGGCAGCCAGTAGAGTTTCACGTTTGAAGGTATCCCACAGTTCTACAGGATCCCCGAGAGCACCGAGCACATCAAACCGATTTGAGACTGCCACCGCATACTCATGAGCACATGTCAAGTCCTTCAGTTTCTCAAGATGAAACACAGTATGGTTACCTCTTGAGATTCTTCTGGACTTGACATGAAGCTTAAGTGTAGCAACAACAAGTCTGTGATCTGTTCCAAAGAACTCAGCACTCCGGTAAACTCTGCAGTTCTGGAGGATCCTCCAACGAGTACTAACGAGGATGTGGTCGATCTCCTTTGCTACCCCTCCGCCATTACTATACCATGTCCAGCGGTGCAGCTCTGGTCTCTGATACCAAGAACCTGCAATTCTCAACCTTCTGGACCTTGCAAATTTCAGAAGCAGATAAATAGATGGATAGATATGCAAAAGGATGCAAAATACATAATTAGTGATATCAGAATAGAATTTAATGAGAGAGAAAAGTGAAAATAGAAAAACTATATATAGTGATCATGAAATTAACATCAATAACAATAAAAACAGAACAAAAGGAACAAGTCAAATATGTGAAAAATTGATAAAACTCGCAGAAAAGAAAGATAATAAAGAAAATAATGCAAGTCATACAAGTAGAAATCAGACATTTCTCATCATATATAAAAAAAAACTTAAGTAAATATAACCAGAACTTATCTCATTTTGATTAACTATTCTTTCTCTTCTGTGTCCACCACCACCACCACCACTACCATTGTAAAGAAAAGGGAGAAATTGCATGGTGGACTATCTTATAATCGTATCTTACGTAATCGTATCTATAATGGTATACTATCGTATAATCTTCCTCGGTCTCCTCCTCCTCCCCCTGTACATTAACTCCCTCCTTGACCTCTTCCTCTTATGTGGAGTAGCTCGGAAGAACACATTCATGATCGAGGAAAATAAATATTAAAGGATGGGCTGGAGGAGGAGGAAGAGGAGAAGGAGAGCAATAACGAGAGAGAGATAAAGAGAGAGAGAGAGATAGGGAGAGAGAGAGATACTAAATTTTGTTCGACATCCTGAAGATTTTCCTTACACACACACACACACACACACACACACACACACACACACACACACACACACACACACACACACACACACACACACACACACAACATAACACATACGGCTACTCCGTAGTGTAGTGGTAGCACGCTCGGCTCAAAACCGAGAAGTCCCGGGTTCGATCCCCGGGCGAAGCGGAGAAAGATGGGCGGCCTTCTTAAAACCCGAGCCCCTGTCTACCCAGCATTGAAAGGGTGCCGGGTATTATAATTTTAGCCATGGAGACGGGGCCATACGAGTGTAGCTCAGGCCCTGTAAAATACAACTAGGTGAATACGCGCGCGCGCGCGCACACACACACACACACACACACACACACACACACACACACACACACACACACACACACACACACACACACACACACACACACACACACACACACACACACACACACACACACACACACACACACACACACACACACGTGATGATATGGAATGTGGCATTGATAAAGCTAACAACAAATACCGACCAGTTATTGTAACGCCAAAAATATGTACTTTTCCTACATTTACATTTTTAACACAGCAGTAAAATGATGACAAAAATGTTCAAATGCTGTCCACGCGAACCCGTTCTTTGTATGTGTTGTTATCCCTTTAAATCGTTCACTTTTCAATCCATTAATCCATTAACTATAAATAGTGTTGTATGAGTGTGTGTGTGTGTGTGTGTGTGTGTGTGTGTGTGTGCGTGTGTGCGTGCGTGCGTGCGTGCGTGCGTGCGTGCGTGCGTGCGTGCGTGCGTGCGTGTGTTTTTAAGGGGACAGTGTGAACATTGATGAATTAAAAAAAAAATGGAACCTTCACTTCTACTCCTGTTCTTTTTTTTTCTATGTTTTTATCTGTGTCTGTTTTTGCTCAGTTGACAAAAAAATATATATTGTTGAAAAATAACGAAACAAAATCGCGAAAAAATTGTTGTGGATCTTCCTTTACGCGAGTAATTCTACTCACACAGGCACTCACCTTAAATGTAGATGAGTAAATGTCCAGTACCACACGTTATAATAACTTGTTTACGTTGGAATGTTATTCAGTGGTTTCGTGGGGATGTAGAGAGACGCCAGGGTGATTGAGGTAGTATAATTAATTGTCTTAAGCTACAATATATACACTTGGACGAAATGAACAGTAACCCCTGTGACCTCCGTCCCTACCCTGACAATGGTTATAAGTCGTCTCCCGTCTCTCGTCAACACCGGCGCTGAGCCGCCGGTGCTTCTCCCATGCAGGTGTCGACTACTCGTTTATCTATGATACATATACAACTGCTCCACTACTAAATATGTAGTAATGAGCAAATAATGTTTCTACCATAGTATAAACTGATAATATATCTACTCACTATGAATATCTATTATGTTACCATCTATTTATAATAGATGCAAATAAGCTACGTGACATCTCTACAGACTTGCCGGCTCTCAATACATGCTAACCTAAGCAGTAATACAACTGGGTGAGGCCGGCAACACAATGTGCCACAACCTATACCGATCATTACCCATCATAGGTCTTAACAAAAACGAGAAAAAAGTTAAATTAGTTTGTTTTATTTTGTATTTTACATTTTCATTTTTTCCCGTGTGATTTTTTTTTCTCGCTACGATCAGTTTGCGTGATTAGTTTTTTTTATTTGCCATTTTTATTTAAGAATGTTAGTAAGAATGGAAAGCGAGGAGAGAGAGAGAAGGGAAAAACGAAGAGAAAGAGGGAGTGGGGGGTGAAAGCGAAAGAGAAAGAAGAGAGGGTGGAATGGAGGAAGCCAGGAAGGGAGAGAGATAGAGAGGGAAGGAGAGTCAAAGGTGGAGGAAGAACGTTAAGAAGGGGAGGAAGAGTTTAGAAATGCGGGTTTTAAAAGGGATGATGGGAAAAAAAAAGGAAAAGAGGAAGAAATGGAAGAGACAAAGAGTGAGGGGAGGAGGAAAATAAAGACTGAAGGAGGTAAGGAACAAAAGGAGGATATATTAGAGGAGAAAAAATAGGGAGAGAGAGAAAGACGGAGAGGGGAAATTGAGAGAAAAATCTCTCTCTATCTCTCTCTCTCTCTCTCTCTCTCTCTCTTTTCTCTCTCTCCTCTCTCTCCTCTCTCTCTCTCTCTCTCTCTCTCTCTCTCTCTCTCTCTCTCTTCTTCACTCCGATAAATTACTTCGGGGGTGTTTTAAAAGTCCCCACAACGGAGAATGATACCATGGTTATTTTGAGAGGAAGAGAGAGAGGAGAAAGAGGATTGGAGAGAGAGAGGGGAGAGAGAGAGAGATGAGAGAGAGAGAGATAGAGAGAAGATGCGGTGAGAAGAGGATGAGAGAGACGAGAGAGAGAGAGAGAGAGAGAGAGGGAGAGAGAGAGAGAGATTTTTATCAACCTAATTTCCGTCGGTCTTGGAAATAGGGTCGTTATAAGCGGGCTGGAAAACAGAGAGAGAGAGAGAGAGAGAGACGATATCGGCATGAGAGAGAATTGACGGAGGAGAGAGAGAGGAGAGATGAGAGAGAAAGAGAGAGGGAGAGAGAGACGAGAGAGAGAGAGAGAAAGAGAGAGAGAGATGGCGAGAGAGAGAGAGGGAGACAGAGAGAAGAAGGAGAGAGAGAGAGAGGAGGAGAGAGAGAGATTTGACGAGAGAGAGGAGAGAGAGAGACGAGTAGAGAGAGGAGAGAGAGAGAAGAGTGAGAGAGAGAGAGAGAGATTGAGAGGAGAGAAGAGAGAGGAGGAGAGAGAGAGAGAAGAGAGAGAGAGAAGAGATGAAGAGAGAGAGAGAGAGAGAGAGAGTAGAGAGAGAGAGAAGAGAGAGAGAGAGCGAAGTGAAGAGAGAGAGAGAAGGAGAGAGAGAGAGACAGAGAGAGAGAGAGAGAGAGAGAGAGCTGGGAGGAGTAGAGACGAGAGCATGAGAGAGAGGAGGGAGAGCGAGAGAGAGGGGAGGTAGGTTAGGTTTGAAGCGAAAGTAATAGCAAAATAATGAATTAAAGTTGGTTAGTGATAATACCTAATAATGAGGAACAAAAAATGAAGCGAGAAAAATATAAGTACGATAAACATAAAAATAGGAGAAAAAACTGGAACAACAAAATAAGGAAAATAAAGAAAAAAATTGAAAATAGGATAAAACAAGGAAGCAGAAGACACGAATAGATACGAAGTAGAAATGTTTATAAAGTATAAGAATGAGTAGACAAAGGAAGGGAATGGAAGGATAAAAGAGAATGAAAAGAGAAAAAAGAGAAATATTAGAAAGTTTAGTCAAGGAGGAGGACATTCCGTGCTAAAAGGTCACAGAGGGAAAAAAATAAAGGACTGAAATTTCTCGTAAAAGCCAAGTTGAAAGTAGGACAAGTCACCACACCCATCCCTCCAGCCGAAGCTGGCCGAAAAAGAAGTGATACCATGCAATATAGAAAAACTGCATGGAATTGTGAGAAAAAGTTGTGAAAGCTGTAATCTAGGCTAACTACTACTAGTTTGGGGGGGTTAGGTTTAACCAAGTCTTTTTAGTGCTTGTAGATAGGTCATGTTATGTGTTTTTGTAATGGTGGTGAACACAGTGTGGAGGGTTCAAAGTGGTGGTGCGGCTGCCTTGCCTGGCGCTTTCTTGGGAGGCAGCAGTCAATCAGGCCCCAGCTCCTTTCAATCCACTGCTGGAATTGTGACTTTTTTCCATGTAGGACGCCGTACAATTCAATGCCTCCTGCAGCAGTTGAACCCTGGTACCAAATCCCGATGGTGGTCACTAACTCAGGGATACTGACTTAACCACAGCCCGTCACAGGTCGAGAGTAGTAGTGGTAACCGTTAACTCGGGGCTATCTGTGTGTGTTATGAGGTCTAATGTAGTGTTGGTGTAGGCTCAGTGTGGAAGTTCAAGGGTGGTGCGGCAACCTTGCCTGGCGCTTTCTTGGGAGGCAGCGTCAATCAGGCCCCAGCTCCGTTCAATCCACTGCGGTTAGTGCACTTTCCAAGTAGGACGCCGTGCACTTCAATGCCACCTGCAGCAGTGACCACTGGTATATAAATCCCGATGGGGGTCACTAACTGACAGGGGCCCTTACTGAACCACAGCCCGTCACAGTCAAAAGTTGTGTAGTGGACGTTACTCGGGCTGTATGAGGAGTGTGGGAGGTTAGTGTAAGACTGCGAACTCGCAATCATTTTACGCAATGAGAATGAGATTAAGTTCAGGGGCCCGCGAGATAAATTATTATTCCGAGATAAACAGGAACAACCGGGGATTTGATATGAAATATTTATCGAGGCGCGATTTTTTACATGATTCGATTGTATTGCGTTTACTACGTCTGACGGCAGCCCATTCCATACGTTACAACACGGTTTGTGAAGAAGACTTGCTTCGGTTCGTTACAAACCAGTTCCCGCTTATTTTAATCCGTTGTTTCTAGTTGAGCTTGACCCGGTCAAGCGGTGAAAATGTGATTTCTGGGACTAGATCGTTAAAATCCATTGAAGATGTTAAAAGATGTCGATGAAGTCACTCTTATTCCTTCGTTTTGTTAGGGGGAATAAGTTAAGTTCTTTGAGCCGTTTTTTCGTTACGATTTATTACGGCAATCAGGTATCATTTTGGTTACTCTGTGCTTTATTTTTTCTAGTTTATCTATGTCCTTTTTATAATAAGGTTGACCAGAAACTGCAAACAGTATTCTAGATGGGGGCGAACAAGGCCGGAGTTAAAAAGAAGTGAGTATAACTTTTTCAGATTTGTAAACTGAAAGTTCGTTCATAAGCCATCCAATTTATTGCAGTTTTTACACCTCTTATAGATAAGGAGGAGGAGGAGGAAGAAGGAGGAGGAGGCAGGAGGAGGAGAGGAGGAGGATGGAAAGAGGAGAGAAGAGGAAGAGGAATAAGAAAAATTTGTCGAAGAAGAACGAAAAATTGAAGGATAAAGTATTGAAAAAAAAAAAAAAAAAAAGAGAGAGAGAGAGAGAGAGAGAGAGAGAGGAGAGAGAGAGAGAGAGAGAAGAGAGATGAGAGAAGAGAGAAGAGACGACGAGAGAGGAGAGAGAGATAGAGAGAGAGAGAGAGAGGACTTCATATTGATGATTCATTAATTAGTGGATGACAGGAGAAAGAAATGAAGGTGAAGGAAGGAATGAAAGAAGGAAGAAGAATGAACGAATGAAATGAAGGAAGGGGAGAGACGAAGACTTGGAAGGAGTGTAGGAGAGATTGAGCTTTATTAATTGTTCGGACAAGGAACTATATATATATATATATATATATATATATATAGAGAGAGATGAGAGAGAGAAGGAGAGGAGAGGAGAGAGAGAGAGAGAGAGTGGAGAGAGGAGAGAGAGAGATGACGATGAGAGAGAGAGAGAGAGAGAGAGAGAGAGAGAAGAGGGAATAAACCACATTTATTTTGAGGAGAAATTAAAATACACATAAATGCACTAACCTGTTGGTTTTAGGCCCGCACTTGATGACAAAAATTATGATAAACAAGAAAATAATGATTACTCGGAAAATATTATATAAGTTATGAAAGTGAGGGTAAAAATAATTGGGAAAAAATAGTAATATAGGAAGAAAGAATAAAGAGTAATAGTAAAAGAAAGAATATGAGATTAAGAACGAGTAGAAGGAAGAGGAGAGAGGAGAAGGAGGAAGAATAATAATACATAGGAATACATTGGACTAACAAATATCAGAAGTCCTATTGGTTTATAACGAGGGAATCTGCTGAACTGCATCCTTTTTTTGCATCTATTTTTTTTCTATCTTTTTAGTTTTGTTTATTGAATATTTTTACTTCTTTCTATACTCTTTCCTTCTCTATACCTTTTATTGATACATTTTGGAACGTTCTATCTTTTTTATTTTTTCTAGTATTTTAGCTTTTTTCCCTGTCACCTTTCCTCGACTTGAAATCCTTTTTTAAAGAGAAAATAATAAGACATACTTGAAATAATCTGGAACTACAAGTTGGAGTTCTCTTCCTTACCCCTTTTTTGTTTTAAGGAAGAGACTATTATATGTGTATATGTGTGGGGGGTTTTGTAGCTGGTGGTCTGTTTCCTGTAAAGTCACAACAAATGT
>JACEEZ010023828.1:62500-70000 GCA_016584305.1 Chionoecetes opilio | reverse complement strand
AAGGAATAAAAACATTATTAAAAAAAACAAATATATAAGTAAGATCATTATAAAAAGGTACATATAGTTATGCCTAAGAATATACTATAATTATACATTTTAAAAGAAAAAGTTCTGTACTAAATTTCATTTCCATCACGAAGTACAAAGTTTGAGTTTTAGTTTGAAAGACTGTAGGCTTTTAAGGGTGTAGCATCTTTTAAATAGCGATGGGAGCTGTCCATAATTTTGGGGCCCCTTACAGAGAGAGATATGGCCCCATGTCTGTGTTTGTCTTAGGGACGTACATGTGCATCTCGCTGTTGGTGGTGCTACCAGTAACGTCCCTACAGTTGGAAAAGTCAGATTAGGATATAGTAGGGTCATATACTTGAACATAGTGGGCCCCTGTGTCGAGTTAGTTGTGTCTTTAATATTCAGCAATTGTAGTCCTTCAAAATTGGAAGTCACATGATCGTACTTTACTGGTTTACCATCTATTACTTTTGCTGCAAAATTCTGTATTTTTTTACATTGTTGAGAGATGTTGTGTGTTGCCTGTAGCCCATATTAACATTGCAATAATTATAATACTAAGACAAAGTGGATTGTATATAATTGCTGTGCGAGTTATCCTTATCAAAATATTTTAGATGTTCGATTTAATAATTAGAGTTCCGGTTACTGTTTTACTAATTTACATACAGTTTGGTAAAGTCATGTACTTTCCATGGTAGTCCAAGGATTTTTACATGTGTGGTGGGTTGAAGGGTTGTGTCGTGGTGCTGTATAGTGAGATTGTCTGGTATCTGGGAAAAAGTGATAGGTACCTATGAACGTACACTGTGTTTTCTTAGTTATTCAGTAGTAAAACCCTTTTCAGAAAGTACAACTTTGCTTTATGTAAGGTTTCCCGTGTTTTCTGAATGAGGGTGTCAAGGTTATTGATAAGGTTTTTGTGTAGGATTTGTGTGTCATCAGCGTATTGCACTAATATCAGTCATTAATATAATGGAATATCATTCACCCCCCGGGGAAAAAGTTAAAACAATATTGGGCCCAAATATAGGAGATATATATATATATTTTATAAAATTATATATATAATATATATATATATAGAGAGAGAGAGAGGGGAGAGAAGAGAGAGGAGAGGAGGGGAGAGAGAGGGGAGAGAGAGAGGAGAGAGAGAGAGAGAGAGAGGGGAGAGGAGAGAGAGAGAGAGAGAGGAGAAAAGAGAGAGAGAGGAGGGGAGAGAGAGAGAGATGAGAGAGAGAAGAGAGAGGGGAGAGAGAGAGAGAGAGAGAGAGGGAGAGAAAAGAGAGAGAGAGAGAGAGAAAGAGAGACTAGAAGAGAGTAAGAGAGGGTAGACAGACAGAGTGAGACAGATAGGGGACAAAGAATGAGAGAGAGGGAGAGACAGAGAGAGACAGACAAACAGAGAGAAGGACAGACAGGAAAAGACACAGAGAGAGAGAGAGAGAGAGAGAGAGAGAGAGAGAGAGAGAGGGGAGGAGAGGGGAGAGAGAGAGAGAGAGGAGAGAGAGATGAGAGAGAGAGAGGAGAGGAGAGAGAGAGAGAGGAGAGAGAGAGAGAGAGAGGAGAGAAGAGAGAGAGAGAGAGAGAGAGAGAAAGGGGAGAGATGAGAGAGAGAGAGGGGAAGAGAGAGAGAATGAGGGGAGAGAGGAGAGAGGAGAGAGAAGAGAGAGGGATTAAAAGATAATAAGAGAGAGACAAAGAAACAGACAGACAGACATATATAGAGAGAGGGAGAGAGAAAGATAGACAGACAGTCAGACAGACAGACTGACAGACTAAAAGAGAGTATGAGAGAGTAAAAGGACACCCCACACCACAACACACCACACAGAGGGATTAAAAGATAGTAGGAGAGAGAGAGAGAGAGAGAGAGGGGAGAGAGAGACGAGAGGAGAGAGAGAGAGAGAGAGAAGAAGAGAGAGAGAAGGAGAGAGAGAGAGAGAAGAGAGACGAGGAGAGAGAGAGAGGAGGGGAGGGAGAGAGAGGAGAGAGAGAGAGAGAGAGTACGTCATAAAAATCAAAGTTAATTTTCCCCAAACAGTGTTGACATCATGAATTCATTGTTTTCCTCACAGTAACAGGAGTTCGAGGCGACGGGATGATTGTGCGAACCGATAAACTAAAGTCGATCACAAGGAGACGATAATTATAGGCTATACTGAGAAACTGTTTGTCTGCGAGGAATTAACACACACACACACACACACACACACACACACACAACACATACACACAGACACACCCCACACACACCCCCACAACAATACCAAGACACACACACACACCACACATACACACACACACACACACACACACACAAAAACACACACAAAACACAGACACACACACACACACAAAACAACACATACACACACACAAAACACACAGAGGCACGCACACACAAACACACACACACACACAACAAAAACAACACACACACAGACACACACACAAAACACACACATACACACCCCACACACACACACACACACACAACACACACACACACACACAGACACACACAACCCCACACACACATACACACACACACAGAGGCACGCACACACAAACACAACACAAACACACACACACACACACACACAGACACACACACACACACACACATACACACAAAGACACTCTTGTTTTTTTGTTTTTTTTGTTTCGAGGATAATGCCTCAAAAGCCATAGTGATCTACCGCTGCTGCATATTAGTGTTGGCCGAAGCCACCACCGGGGGGGGGGGGGGTACAAACCCGGCTGGCACCCGGTACCCATTCACTGCGGGTGGACAGGGGCTAGGATTTAAGAAAAAACCCCCCATCTATCTTTCGCTCCGCCCCGGGGGTCGAACCGGGACTTCTCGGTGTAAGCGAGGTGCTAACCAAATACACTACAGAGTCCCTCACACACACACACACACACACACACACACACACACACACACAGGGCACACACACACACACACACACATACACACAGAGACACACCCCACAACACACAGACACACAGACACAACACACAACACACACACACACACACACACACACACACACATACACACACCCACACAAAAAACACGTTATCGCAATGCGTCACCACCTTTACTCCTGTAACAACAGAAAGATTTTATAGCAAAAGGGAAAAATCTTAGAGTGAAAAGGGGTTAAAAACCCATATTCTGAAGTCTGATATAATAGTGATAATAGTGATAGTAAAAGTAGTAATTCTGTAATAGCGGTAATGTAATTGTGATGATACTGATGAAACCCATTATGGTTATTACAGCAGCAAAAAACAACAATGATAAGAATATACTAATAGTATATGACAGTAGCAATGATGATAATAGCTATGATAATGATAATGTACTGCTAGACTAATACAGCAGCCAATAAAAACAATGATAAGAATATACTAATAGATATATGACAGTAGCAATGATGATAATAGCTATGATAATGATAATGATACTTGCATGGACTTTACAGCAGCAAAAACAAAAATGATAAGAAATACTAATAGTTATGACAGAGCAATGATGTAATATTGATAATAATAAGATACCTGCAGACTATACAGCAGCAATAACAACAATGAAAGAAATACAATAGATATATGACAGTAGCAATGATGATAATAGCTATGATATAAAATACCCCTTTGNATACCTGTGGCTATTTCAGCTAATAAATGTTTATCTTTTGTGTTGACCCAACTCTCAGTGATACTAACGATATCTGGCGTTTCGGCAACAACGTATGCTATTAGTTCGTTACGCTTTAAAATAATGCTTCTGGCATTTGTGTAAAGTAATTCAAGTTCCTTGATAGTTTTGGTAACCTTGCGTGAGGGTTTACCGGCTGGGCGTCTAGGGTCCACTGTTACAGGGCGCTTGATTAAGTTACTTTGATTAGTATTTGCGGAAACGGGACGTGACCCAGCGTTGCTGTGGGGTAAGAAAGGGGTTCAGGTGAAGCTGCTACCGCCGTCCGCTCGTCGTTTTTTGATCTGTAAGAAGAAACTTTGTCATTTAGCAGACGTCCTAATCGTGCATGGCCGACGGGGCTGAGGTGGAGTCCGTCATCCCCAAACAGGATGGAATCCTCAACCAGGATGGGATCCTCGTAGAAATTATCCCAGAAGTTTGCGAAGTCTACATTCTCCTGTGCACAAAGAGACCTCAGTCGGTGGAGAAGGAGGAGGAGGAAGAAGGTCTATAATGCAGCTAGGAAAGAGTGGATAGAAATGTATATAGGTTTTCTAAGGGTAACTAGCGGCCCTGCAATGGGAACTGGAGATACTAGATTAAACTGAGAAAGAAATAGCCTAGAGGACTCAATGGAGGGAGGTTTGTGGCAGGCAGACAGGCGGGTGAGGGGAGGGAGGGAGGGAGGGAGGCGTGGGTACAGCAGCAGCAGCCTCGGCATGACGGGCCGCCGGTGCAGCCCCGCCGGAAGTCGGGTTTGTTATTACTGCGGCAAGTGGCTGCTTGGGAAAGACGCTGACCTGAGCCTTTACGCCAGTCATGCCAGTCACCGCGATTGGCCGCCTGATAAGCCCTTCACGCCGCTCACCAGCCACTCACTCCACAAATCACTTACCCCCACATCTGAATCACGGATCTTACCTTGACGTGTGTGTGTGTGTGTGTGTGTGTGTGTGTGTGTGCGTGAATATATATATATATATATATATATATATATATATATATATATATATATATTATATATATATATATATATATATATATATATATATATATATATATATATATATATATATATATATATATATATATATATACATACTGTATATACAAACATGGAATGACAAAATAATATATACTTCCTTTCTCAATGTTCTAGCCCGTGGACACGATGCTGAAGATTATTGTGATGATTAAATTGCTGTTTCTGATGATAGTAATAATTATAATAATGATAATAATTATAACCTAGGGGAGGAGGAGGAGGAAAAAAAGAAGTTTGTGCAGTATGTATGTATGTACAGTACATACATACGTACATACACACTGTACATACCAGACAGACGGAGAAGTAGAAGAGACAGGGCGAACTATCTCATTTCAACCCCCCACCACCGCCACCACCACCACCACCGCCACCACCGCCACCACCACCACCACCACCGCCACCACCACCACCCCCACCACCGCCACCACCACCGCCACCACCACCACCGCCACCGCCACCACCACCACCGCCACCGCCACCACCACCACCACCACCACCACCGCCACCACCACCACCGCCACCGCCACTACCACCACCGCCACCACCACCACCACCGCCACCACCACCACCACTACCGCCACCACCACCACCACCGCCACCGCCACCACCACCACCACCACCACCGCCACCACCACCACCACCACCACCCACACCACCGCTACCACCACCGCCACCACCACCCACCACACCACCACCACCACCACCCCACCCCCACTACCACCCCCACCACCGCCACCACCACCACCACCACCACCACCCCCACCACCGCCACCACCACCACCGCCACCCCCACCACCACCACCCCCACCACCACCACCGCCACCACCGCCACCACCACCACCCCCACCACCGCCACCACCGCCACCACACACACCCCCACCACCACCACCGTCACCCATTTTCTCCCTTCCCGCCGTCTGGAGGGTAGGGGTGAGGGGGGGCGCCACTCCCCACACGACCCGCAGTAAAACGCAGGACCGAGACGCTAACCATCAGTGCGTGGAAACTTTTACAGCTATTTAATGTGTGACAGTGAGTAGGGTGGGAGGCTGTTCGTGAGGGGGGGGGGGGGGGGCACTCCCAGACTGGCGAGGCATCCTGCTGCTGCTGCTCCACACACACACACACACACACACACACACACACACAACACACACACACACACACACACACACACACACACACATACAGGGAGATAGATAGAGATAGATAGAAAGAGAGAGAGAAGAGAAGGAGAGAAAGCAAGAAAATGAAGAGATGAAGTAATAGAATGAGAGAGAGAGAGAGAGAGAGAGAGAGAGAGAGAGAGAGAGAGAGAGAGAGAGAGAGAGAGAGAGAGAGAGAGAGAGAGAGAGAGTTATTATGCAGACCATCACGCAAGCCTACCCGCCATGCAGGCAGTAAGGACAGTGTAGCCACGCAGTATCATGCTCTTAAGCCCTTAGGAGCAGGGTGGGCGGGGTCCGGGGGGCGGGGGGGGTGGGGCATAGCGGCGCCCCTCGGTCGGCCTGAGTCGGGGAAGCAGTCTCTTGCCACAATCAATACGGAACAGAAAGCGATGGAAGTTGATCAATAAGATATAAGGATGATGTGACCTTGGCTTTTGACGGTTGGCTGCTGCAGAAGGAGGAGGAGGAGGAGGAATACATAGGAAGAGCAGATACCAGGAGACCTATTGGTCTATAACGAGGGTATCTGCTGAACTATACACTACTAACTATCAAACTACTTGTAAGATAACAGTTGGAAAAGGATACCATGCCCCTAAAGAAAATAGGAAAATGGAAGTTTCGTAGTGAAGAATGAGAGGATATGAAGTATGCTAACTACAACTACAAATAACACTAATAGTTTCGGGGGATTGTTATAATTAAACTCGCGGAGCAATTTAAAACCCATTTACTTTACAATACGGGCCAAGTCTGTTTCTAAATTAAGTTATTGTGCTGGCTTCGACAACATTAGCTGGTAATTTGTTCCGTCGATTAATAACTATTAACATTAAAATAGTTTTTACGGAAATTTGTGATGCACCGCTGACCATTCAGTTTTAACCGTTGTTTCTTGTCACTTGAGGAGAAAGCTCGAATAGGTTCTCTTGATTAATGACATCAAATCCTTTTAGGATCTTAAAAGTTTCTATCAAGTCCCCACGGATTCTACGATCCTTTAAGGAAAACATATTAAGTTTTCGCAGCCTTTCTTCATAAGGTGAATTTCGCAGAGTTGGAATCAGTTTGGTCGCTCTTCTTTGAACTGATTCCAATTTGGCTTGATCTTTTACGAAACAAGGCGACCAGAATTGAACAGCATACTCTAAGTGCGGCCTAACCAAAGACGTGTATAGTCGTGTCATTACTTTAGGAGTTTTATATTCATAGTTGCGTTTGATTAATGAAACCCAACATCATATTTGCCTTTTTACTAGTAGCTAACCAATGCGTACTAGTTTTAAGATCATTACTAATGATGACACCTAAATCCTTTTCCTGCTGTATTTCAGTTAACGACTTATTTTGCATCTGATAGTTATACTTGAGGTTATCGTTACCTATATGCATTACTTTACATTTATCGGAATTGAATTTCGAATTGAAAACAAATCGAAATATCTCGAAATTGAAACAGCCATTTGTCGCTCCAATCTGATAGTTTGTATAGATCACGTTGTATGAGTTCGCAGTTTTCTCTAGCATATGCTTTACCGCCTAATTTGGTGCCATCA
>JACEEZ010023828.1:27500-55000 GCA_016584305.1 Chionoecetes opilio | reverse complement strand
CAGAGAATAGATGTAAGGGATGTAAGCCTTGGAGTTGTGACCTTGAAATCCCGGCTGGAGCCCTTGTGTGGGGTGGAGTGTTGCAATCCTTCTCGTGTGTGTGTGTGTGTGTGTGTGTGTGTGTGTGTGTGTGTGTGTGTGTGTGTGTGTGTGTGCGTGAGATTTGCCATACGAAAAAACAAAAATAGTCTACACCACAACACGAAAATTGGTAAACAAGCGTCAGGTAAGGCAATGAAAAAAAATGGTTTACCTTCAGACCATGAGGGCGAGTATGAAGTATGAACCTGCTGCCGAATCCGTTAGATGAGGCCCTAAAGGATGGTCAGAGAGACAGTCCTGTTACACCGCGAGGCGCCTCCTCTCTCGTGCCTTAAGAACATAAGGAAGCTACAAGAGGCTGTGAGACCTATACACGTGGTAGTTCCTGTTAATTAACACCACCTACATCCACCTTTCTTCCCCATCCATGAAATTGTCTAACATCCTTTTAAAACTCCCTATTGACTCCGCACTAACTACCTGACGACTGAGTCCATTCCAATCATTTACCACCCTATTTGTGAACCAGTTTCTTCAGTCTACCTTCCTCCAGTAGCACGGTGTCACGCCCTGGCAGGAGTTACGGCGCAGGAGGGCTTGAGGGGACGAACAGATTAAGATTATACCGGCTGGATTAAGGCAAGATCATCCTCTCTGCCTTGTTTTGCGGCCGAGGGAATGGGGAGTACTAACGAGCAGGAAGGAAATGTTAAGTATCGACATAACCGCAAAGGACTTGTTTCACTTTATTTGTAGAGTTCCGTCAGCTCATTAATTTTTGTCTCGTGTTAGGGCAGATAACGAACCAATTCCTACATGAGGCGAATCCTTAACTCTACAGGCCGGTTGAGTTAGTATGATCCTATATGTCTGTGTGTCTGTCTGCCTGTCTCTCTGTCTCTCTCCACGCACGCACACACACACACACACACACACACACACACACAACACACACACACACCACACACACACACACACACATCAAATCATGATATACTTTTAGCGCGGTCGTCATAAAACTCGCGTAGTAATGAAACGAAAGGGAAATACATTTTGAACGTAACAAAATATCAAATATATCAAATTTAAATCGTCAGCCTTGGCAATGCGATTATGAAGGAAGCGAGTGAAAATCCAGTAATGGGTCGAGCAGAGTAACTATGTTTTTGTTACTTTGACAACTTACCATGATTTATTTTGCTGGGCTTTGAGGGAACTGCGTCGCTTCAATTAAAGATTCAATAATAGGGATGAGTATAGGAAAAAAAAGGAAGTTCTCATTGTGGAACACTCGTTGCACTTTCCAGTTTTCCAGGCCTGCAACACACAAATGGTGGAGACAAGTTTTCTCTTTGAGGGCGACATTAACGGTGAATGTGTGGCCGTTCCGCTCTCGCCCCCAACCCAGCAGTCAGTCATTGTGTGTGCCATTACCTGAGTCTCGCTGTGCCTCGCAGGTACAGCCACTTCATGTTGATCAGTGGGTGGACACTCGTAACATCACAGCCGCAGCAACATGTGTCTCATATACATACGGATTATGGGAATGTATGTGCGAGACCATTATGCGGTTACTGTGTGTGTGTGTGTGTGTGTGTGTGTGTGTGTGTGTGTGTGTATGTGTGTGTGTGTGTGTTCATCTAGTTGTATTCATCTAGTTGTATTTTACAAGGCCTGAGCTACATTCGTATGGCGCCGTCTCCATATCTACATTGTATCATTCATCCTTAAGTGTGTGTGTGTGTGTGTGTGTGTGTGTCAATAGTCTGAAGGGGCGTCTGGGTATGTAACAAAGCAGCGCCCTCGTGCCCTTCATGGCGGCGTGGGCAGCGGGTCACGGCGGCCACTGGAGGGCAGGAGGAGGGATGCAGCTGAGGGTCTGAGGATGGCGGCGGCTGGAAAGGTCGTGGAATGGCAGCTGCCTTGCGAACACCCTTGGAGACCACGTGGCAGAGGCTCTCGAGGGGCATCATATGAGGGGCCATCAGGGAGGCGTGCACACCCCCGATGCTGCGGCGAGGACCCCATGAGGCTCACAGCGAGAGGGTCTTCCGGTGCTGGCTGTGAAGGGGTGACGTGCAACGCAATAACATAGTCGTTCTGTCAGCAAAGCAACTGGGCTCGTTTTGGCTGAAGGAAATTATTTGATTACCTTGTGGTGCTTACTGGAATATGAGTTAGTACAAGTATACCTTCTTTTTCACCGGTTTCCGTGTGCCTTCTTTTTCACCGGTTGTATTCCGTGTGCTATAAGTACGTACTAAATATTCAATATACAACCCAAAAGGAGTGACGTGTTTAACTGAACCACCTATCATATCATAGAGGGTACGAGTGAAGCATTCCTACAGCACTAAACGACACACTCCTGTTCCTGAGCAGACCCTATCGACAACAACGGACGTATGTACTAACCACGTATAATACACAATTACATCGCGTCCTCGGTTTTCCCTGACAGTGGGGCATCTCAAAGCCTTTAGAATTATAGAATTAGGTCTAATTCTAAAGGCTTTGGGGGCATCTGGTGTTCTCTCCTTGACGAATGACACAAGTGATATCCTGTTGCAGTTCCGTGACGATCGGTAGCAGGCCAGGTAGCAGAGTGGCCCTCCCTGTCTGTTGTTATTACCGCGGTGCTCACTTTGATATAGTCGTGCAAGGAATGGTGTCAGGGTATTGTGGTGGGATCGCTATATGTTGATGTACTTGGGAGGTATAGAAAAAACTGTGCTATTTACCTCGAAATCTCAGGAAGAGATAGAGAGAGAGAGAGAGAGAGAGAGAGAGAGAGAGAGAGAGGAGAGAGAGAGAGAAGAGAGAGAGAGAGAGAGAGAGGAGAGAGAGAGAGAGAGAGAGAGACGAGAGGAGAGAGAAGAGAGAGAGAGAGAGAGAGAGAGAGAGAGAGTAAAAACAGCTGATATATTGGCACAAAGGTCATTGTATGCTCTCATTAGATTGATGTACAAGGCAAATATATTTCTTTTTATTAAATTCTTCATTACTTGTAGTGTGTGTGTGTGTGTGTGTGTGTGTGTGTGTGTGTGTGTGTGTGTGTCTGTGTTTGAGTGTGTGTGTGTGTGTGTGTGTGTGTGTGTGAGAGAGAGAGAGAGAGAGAGAAGAGAGAGAGAGAGAGAGAGAGAGAGAGAGAGAGAGAAGAGAGAGAGAGAGAGAGAGAGAGAGAGATTGAGAGAGAGAGAGAGAGAATGAGAGAGAGAGAGAGAGAGAAATGGAGATTGTACACAGATGTGATGAAGATTCAGAGATTAGAGGAAATAAGAAGTGAAAGAAACAAGAGGAACAAAGGAACAGAGAGAGAGAGAAGGAGAGAGAGAGGAGAGAGAGAGAGAGAGAGAGAGAGAGAGAGAGAGAGAGAGAGAGAGCGCAAGGTTGGATATGCAAATAGGAAAAGGAGGTATAAGATGAAAGAAGGAAAAAATTATGCCATTACATATTATGATTACAATAGCCGTTTTGGCCTCTCAACTCTGCGTCCCACTCTCACCGCTTCCTTTAATTTCTCATATTTTACTTACAGGAAATGGTCACACGGTAATGCAAAATGTCTTGGCGATAGGTGAAGGAGTTTATAGTTCTCTCTCTCTCTCTCTCTCTCTCTCTCTCTCTCTCTCTCTCTCTCTCTCTACTCTCTCTCTCTCTCTCTCTCTCTCCTCTCTCTCTCCTCTCTTCCTCTCTCTCTTCTCTATCTCTTCTCTCTCTCTCTCTCTCTCATCCTGCGTTATTTTCTCTTAGTATGGTTTCCGTGTTTTTTCTACCCTTGCTTTGATTATATCTGTGTTGTGTGTGGTGTGTGTGTGTGTGTGTGTGTGTATCTGTGTGTGTGTTCTCACTATAGTTGTAATTCATCTAGTTATTTACAGGCCGAGCATCGCTCCGTGTGGCCCCGCTTCTCATATTCATATCATTGTTCTATCATTCACCTTACGTGCTTGTATTGGCCGAACCAAGAGAGTGTGTGTCGTGTGTGTGTGTGTTATTCACCATGGTCTTGTCCACGCGCAGTGCTCTCGATGCCAGTTTCAACCCTCTCAGTGCGAGCTTGAGCTCATTATTACGATCTTTGGGCAATGCTGTGGACCCACTATCACCCTTGCTCAAGGGGGGAACAGTAATCGCCGAATTGTCAAGTGAAAATCCCCGGGAGCGCTCCGGATTCGAACGCCTACCACAGATGGAGACCAGACTTATTCAACCTGCCTTGCACGGTGTTGCTCTGTATGCCGTGTGTGTGGTATGTATGCTTCGTTGTTAAGGGTAACTTTCATGTCAAAGTATGAGAGGAAAAATTGTGCTGGAGAAAGTATATTGCGGTAAGAGATATTGTGATACGTTGAGAGAGAGAGAGAGAGAGAGAGAGAGGAGAGAGAGAGAGAGAGAGAGAGAGAGAGAGAGAGAGAGAGAGAGAGAGAGAGAGAGAGAGAGGAGAGAGAGAGAGAGAGAGAGAGAGATTTCCGTAAGTTATCAACCTCCTTTCCCTTAGTTATTATACATGTATATTTTTTAATCATATTTTCTCTCTATTTTCTTGTACTCCCCTATCCATTTCACAACATCTTTATATCTGTATTCATTTAGTTCTCTTCCTGTTATGCACTTCTATTTATTCTTTTCTTCCCTTCCTCTTCCCTTCTTTATCCACTTACCTCACATTTTACCCCTCCTTAATCCCTTTCTCGCTCTCCTCTATCATTATTACTCTACCTGGATTATCTCTCTCTCAGTTGTGGAAGAGAGAGAGAGAGAGAGAGAGAGAGAGAGAGAGAGACGAGGGAGAGAGAGAGAGAGAGAGAGTGAGGAGGAGAGAGGAAGGAGAGAGAGAGAGGGAGAGGGGGAGTTCTTCTAGACGGCTCTTCTGAAGACCGGAAGAGGGGATCACGAGAGGAGATGAGGAGATGAGACCAAGAGAGAGAGAGAGAGGGCTGAGAGACGACGCGAGAGAGACCGAGCACGATAGGGAAGTCAAGGAGAGCCTACGAGCAGAGTTAATCTCCCCCTTTACCTCTTCCCCTATTCTCCTCCCCTTCTTATTTCCCTTCTCCCTTGATCCTCTGACGCCGGCGTGCTTGAGTGTGTGGTGGTCGCCCCTTCACAAAGCTCCCTTGGCTAAGCTCCCTCCCCCTTTGACCTCTCTTTGCCGCAGCGGAACGTTTCGGGTCACGACAGAGGTTACACATCCTTCTCACAGGCAGCCGCTTTTAAACATCTACCACCACCACCACCACCACCGCCACCACCACCACCACACCACCATCACCACCACTACTACCACCACCACCACTACCACCACTACTACCACCACCACTGTTCCTTTCTATCCTGCCTCCCATATATGCATCTAACCTTTTGTTGGTAGGTTACAGGATAACACATTCTTACTGTAGATACAGAGGACATTCAGAAACATGCGGACATACCTTCTTGACTTTTAGCTTGATTTTCTATAATGTTGTCCTTTTTATTATTGTATTTGAAGGAGAAATGAAGGTGATTTTGATTCCGTTTATTTCGAGAGTTCAATTTTTATCCGTTGATTTAATTAAGGAAGAGATTTTATGCCATTTTTTTTTTTTGTGTGTGTATGAGTGTGTTTTTCGTGTGGGGTGTATGTAGGGTGTTTTGTATTGTATGTTGTGTGGTGTGTGTGTGTGTGTGTGTGTGTGTGTGTGTGTGTGTGTGTGTGTGTGTGTGTGTGTGTGTGTGTGTGTGTGCTTGGTCTTTGTCTGATGCCTGTCTCGACCTTGTTTTTTCTCTTTTTGTGGCTGGTCGATATTTGAGGCGGTGCAAACGGACACCTGGCGTGATTTTGTGCTGATTCACACCTGGAAGTGATAAAACAGACGAGAGACAATAGAGAGAGCTCGAAAAATGACGTGAGGAGAGATCACGTTTAAGACTCGTTGGCGAAATTTTAAGAACTTATGCAAATGTGTGCAAAGATATGTGATGAATTAATAATATGTTTGGGGGTAAAACACACCACACCCCACACCACACAAAACACACACACACACACACACACACACACACACACACACACGCGCGCGCACATACACAAACACACACACACAAACACACACACACTCACTCACACACACATTCATACACGCAAACACACATTCACACGCAAACACACACACACACACGCACACACATTCACACACGCAAAGACACACACAACACACACACACACACACACACACACACACACACACACACACACAAAAACACACCACCAAAACACTCACACACCACACCAACCCCAAAAACACCACACCACCATGGCATTTCTTCCGTAAATGGTATTTCTGTGGGATTTAGTGGCTCGTGCGTCCTCATAATGGTGACGGACTGCAGCGTAGGTATGGCGACGGGCTGTTTGGGCGGTACTAATTGTAATGGGTTCAAGAAAATATAGGAGTGTGAGGCAACAAAGGAGTGGTGAGGTCCGCCAATCCCCCGGCAGCCTGGCGCCCTGACTGCTGCTTGTAGTGCCTCATCACCTCCCCGTGTCTGAGTGGCGGAGGCGGGAAGGGGATCGTTAAAGGCTTAGGTGAGCATCAAAGGTTTATGTGGAGAGTATAGGTGAAGGTTTTGATGGAAGTATACCGTAACTACTATGATGTGACACCGAAGAAATCAGGATATAATAATATGCACCGTTGTCCGTTTTACCTGAAAAGGAGAAAATATGAAATTCGAGTTACAGTTTGCAGGTAAGGTGAGTTTCGTAAAGGAAATACTTAAAGGAGACGATATATGCAGTGGAAAAGCATGTTTGAATAGTGTCAGGGAGTAAAGCAGAGTAAGCGAATGTGGACGTAGTTCCTAATAGTAAAATAATTATATTTTGCAGTAATTAGTAGAAATGCAGGTTAAAGTAGTACATTAAAGTAGCAGGTCAAAGTAGCATTAAAGAACAAGAGGAGTGATAGAGGCGGAAGAAATTCTGAGGGAAGAGAGAAAAGTAGATGCAGATTTGAGAGTTCAGAAATTTTTGATTCAGATGTAAATATGATATCATTAAAGCTGATAGCAGTAAATGATTCTGCTTAGGAAAAAACTCAAATTTTGTACCTGACTGAAAAAAGTTTGATATTAGATTCAGAATATAATTATATAGTATTGCATTTCCGATTATAACGCATAGAGATCGCTAAAGGGCACACGGGAAGGAACAACAATACACAAAAAAGATCCTCTGGAGCTATTAGGTAACTATTACTATATATAAGAATGTCCTAGTGGAAATTCCTCGTTCCACTATTTACTAAAAAAAAGGACAGTCTCCACCTACGGGACCGCTTTAGTGGGGTGATCTTGATGGAACTTGTCTAGTGTCATGTTTTTTTTAGCATTTATTCGAGACAATAAAAACAGGAAACTGGTTACTGTTACTAGGAATGTTCTTGTGGAAATTATAAGTGGCAGAAATGAGTGTTATCGAGGGATAGACAGTAATAGCAGCATGATGTACCTTATTACGCAGGTACTTGAGATAAGGAAGGGTACTAATATGCCGGCACATACCACCATAAAACACTTAAATACTAAAAATCACTGAATAAAATGGAATAGAAATCAGAAGAAAATTATATTACATCGACGTCAGCATGAGTAATTGGAAACCCTAAGTGGTGGGATAGAAAACCCCCCACTTATAAAGTAATGTGGATATTAGAACTTGGTAGTCGGAAATTCTTACACTAGTATGTTAGAGAGAATCAAGTTTGTGAGGCATTGCAGAGAGGAGGTGAATCCCAGGCAAGGAGATTACCATGCACTGAAAGTCTGCTTCCAGGGCATAAACTGGCGCCAAGAAATGAGAGGCTTTCCTATAAATACTCCAGACCTGCCGCGTGTGTGTTATGTACGCGGAAATGGTACGAGCACACACACGTAACGGAATACTCACTTAAACTAAGAAAGAAAAGGAAATTGTTTGACGGGAAATGTATATAGGAAGGCAAAAGGGTAAAGAGACATATGGAATTACAAAAAGGGAAAGAGGCATGTTATGGAATGTATTTAAATGACTATAATATTTTTTTCCGCCATCAAAAGTCACCAATCAAAACTTAGATGACACTACTACTGGCATACTACTACTGGCACTACTCTGGCATATGAACCGTTTGGACGAGCTCGTAATGAAAACACGAAAATAAATAGAGATGTAGTGATGAATTTTGAGAGGGAAGTAGTGGAGAGAAAAAAACCTGATTTGATTTTATGACTAGAGTTAAAGGAAAAGATAAGATAGTAGATGGAGAGGTGATATATCAAAGTTGAGTTTATATCTGTGGTGAGCGGCACACTTGTTGACCATAAATGCTTATAATGAAAGACTTGTAGATTGCTCCAGAAAAAGTAATATGAATGCATTTTTGGATGAGAGAAAAACACACGCCTCCAATGCGATATCTCTCCCTGGATGCCTCACGAGTGTGGCAAAGACTCGAGGATACGCCTTTATGGGCATGTTTTTTTTCCTTTATTCAATGAAAAACTACCAAATAAAAGGACATTGTTGTACGTTTCTTTAGAATTCGGGGCTACAGATCTATCCTCATTTAGACTAGCAAGTAAATGGTCTGTTCAATATCTTGAAAGACACAAGGTTCCAGTAGGAAGTTAAGTTTAGTTTTGAGTAGAGAAAACGAGTTACAAATTTACAGAATATATGCTACGGTATGTCAGATATAGTGCACGAAAGAGGTGATTAGCTTGACTTTGGCCATTGAGACTTTTAGAATTAGAAAACTATCGACTCTTATCATTTTAAGGATAAGTTTGGAAGTGAGCGGAATAGGAAAGAACTGCCAGGTCTCCACTCATAGTGATAGAAATCTCTCGTAGTAACAGATAATATGAGAACTTTATTAAGAACACGAAATGGTTGAGCTTGAGAAAGGCGACGAGTGGCGTACTACATTAGGACACTGTATACTGGCCCCTTTGATTTCCTTAGCAGTTATAAGTAATGTATCGGGGGTGAGGTCTGACCTGATGGAGAGTGGAACATGTTGATTCATGTCAAATTCATGAAGGCTGCTCAGAATACATAAATACAGCGTGCGATAGTTAATGATATAGTGTGATAGCGATAGTGCGATAGTATACATAAATATAGCAGCATGCGAGTTACAGGAAATACCACGTGTAGGTCTCACGGCCTTTTGTAGCTTCCTTATTTTCTTGTTCGTATGTTCTTATGATACAAGAAAATATTGATGAACCATTAAATTGGAGTCATACGGGATGAAAAAATCAGTGCGCGCCCCACTGAGTAATAACCTAGGGGAACCGGGGGTTTTGAGTCGAAATGCAACACTTTTGGCTAGGCCGCTAGAGGAACCCCTATAAAGGCATACAAAAAAGAAGAAAATAGCATTTACGCGTAGCTATTTGTTGTAATTTTTTTTTATCTGAGGGCAAAGTAGGTAGCATGTATACAGTTTCTACATAAGAAGTGTCTTTAAAAATACAGCGAAAAAGGGACGTATATAAAACTCAATCACGTTAAACACAAGGTCAATCAACGTTGAGTATTTGCCGATGGTAGAGTCAGCATTGTAAGGGAGTACTCGACAAAAATAGAAAAACAAAATTGCAGACACATAACTAAAAGGGGTTTTCAATAGGGAATTTTAAAAAAAAGGGGAAAAAAAAAAGGAAAAAATTACGGGGGGGGAAAACAGAAGGGGGGAGTTTAGGGAAATGACTTGTAACACCAAAAACCCGACCTGAAAAAAAAGAGCCTTGTATGTAAAATAATCATGAAAATTTTATATATACGATGACATATTTTTCCAACACGTGTTTTAAACTCCAAGAACCAGTTTGTCGAAGAAATTTTTTTTTTTTTTGGGAAAATGTAACCCTAGCTTTAAAAAGAAGGTACTATTATTAAAGTATTAAGAGACAAGACTCTCCCCACATACATTTCTGGGTTTCATAGGCTCTTTAAGCCTTTATAGGTTCTGTGTAAAAAAAATACATGTAACTGAAAAAACCGAGAGGTCTTTACACACAACAACAACAAAAACAACACACAACCACACCAACACACACCACACGCACACACACACACCCCCACCCACACACACACCACACACACCCCACACCCCCACAACACACACCCCACAAACAAAACACACAAACACACCATCACACACACACAACACAAACATACCCCACCCACAAACACACACACACAACAACACCACACACACAAACACACCCACAAACACAACAAACACCTACACACACAAAACACACACACAACAACACCACCCAACACACCACACACACCAAAACCCCACTCACACCACAACAAACACACACACACACACAAGATCGTTCAGTAGCCAAACCACCCCACAAAAAATAAAAACAGCAAAAAAAATAAAACTTAAAAAAAACCACTCTCCTTCTCTTCCCTCTCTCTCTCTCTCCCCTCTTCTCCCCTCTCCCTCCTCTCCTCTCTCTCCTCTCTCTTTTCCCTTCTCTCTCTCTTCTCTCTTCTCTTCTCTCTTCTCTCTCTCTCTCTTTCTTCTCTCTCCTCTCTCTCTCTCTCTCCTCTCTCTCTTCCTCTCTTCTCTCTCTCTCTCTCTCCTTCTCTCTCTTTCTCTCTCCTCTCTCTCTCTCTTCTCTCTCTCTCTCTCCTCCCCCTCTCTCTCTTCCTCTCTCTCTCTCTCTTTTCTCTCTCTCTCTCCTCTCTCTCTCTCTCCCCTCTCTCTCTTTCTTCTCTCTCGGTATGAAAAGTGCTACAACCAAAAACCCTTTAAATTTGTCCTCGGCTTTAGAAGGAGAAAAGAGAGAGAGAGAGAGAGAGAGAGAGAGGAGAGAGAAGAGAGGGGGAGAGAGGGGAGAGGAGAGAGAGAAGAGAGAGAAAAGGAGAGGAGAGAGAGGGGGGAAAGGGGGAGAGAAAGGGGGAGAGAGAGAGAGGAGAAGGGGAAGAGGGGAAGGGAAGGGGAAAGGTTAAAAGAAGAGAGGGGAGAGAGAGAGAAGAAGAGGAGAGAGAGAGAGGAAGAACGGAAAAGAGGAAGAGAGAGAGAGAGAGAGAGAGAGAGTCATGCCACACACATGTTCCACTTAAGCCACATGTTCCACTAACTCACTACAGCCATTCATCCTGTACTCACAATGTGGGGTTTTTTTGACATCCTCTCACTCGTTATTCTCAATTTCCTCCTCTGTTATTTTTCCCCCGTTCCCCATGCTAACTTCCATCGTTATTCCCTCCCTCTCTTTTTTCCTCGTATCCTATTTACCAGAAATGGTCGATTTTTCACCACATTTTCCTCATGTCGCTTCTCTTTGTCATTTCCCGTGTCCACAACTGTCCTCATGTCCTGTTTCTTTTTTCCTCTTTATTCCTCTCTCCTTCCACCTTCCCTAGCCCTTCCCACACACCCACATTACAAGACATTTAGGTCGTTTGGTGGTCACCCTTTTCCAGCAATGACAACCTCGAAAGAGCGGTATTGCTTGCCTTTCATATGCGTATTGTGAGGACCATTTTGCTCTGCCTTCCTCTCGTTACACGGCACAATACTCATCCATTACCTGTTGTGTTCCATTACCTTTGTGTTCCATTATACCTCCCTCTGTCCACCGCCTCCACCACTACCCTTAAATTCTCGACACGCCTTGTTCCACCTCTTCATCAGTAACCTATGAACACCATGGTTGTGTTTAGAGCTTCATTGCACAACCCACTTACACTAGATTACACCTGTTCTTTCCCTCCACCAGGATCTCGACTCACACTCCTTCGTACACTCACAAAACCTCAAAATAGACACCCCCCAGCAATATGTGTCCTTCCTTGTAGCGGAAATGGGATGGGATGGTGGTCTAAATTTTGATGTCGATCTGTTTTGTGTTATGATCTGTGTCACCGTTTAGTAAAATGCCACTTATGGATTGGAGGGTGAGGTGAGGTGAGGTGAGGTGAGGTGAGGTGAGGTTTTGAGGTGAGGAGAGGAGAGGAGAGGAGAGGAGAGGAGAGGGGGGAGAGGAGGGAGGGGAGGGAGAGGAGGGGAAAGGGGGAAGGAGAGGAGAGGAGAGGAGAGGAGAGGAGAGGAGAGGAAGGATGATAAAGAAAAGGAAAAAAAAGAGGAAAGGAAAAAAAAAAAATTAAAAAAAGGAGAGGAGAGGACAAAGAAAAGACAAGTTAGAAAAAAAAAAGGTAAGTAGAGCATAAAAATAATAAAAATAATAAAATAATAATAATAAAATAATAAAATAATAAAAATAAAAAATAAAAATAATAATAATAAAAAAAAATAAAAATAATTTTTTTTTTCCCCCAAAAAGATGGGTTACCGGGAAAAAAAAAAAAAAAACAACATAACATACAGACAATAGAGAGGAGACAAGAGGAAGGGAAGTGGAGTAGCAAGAGCGGTATATTGTGACTCATTTGGGGAAAAAAAAAGTAAAGAAAATGGTGAAGGTTTTCCCAATTTTAACCCCCCACTGTAACCGGGGGAGAGGACCCGGGGTAAAAAAAAGACCCGGCTGGTGGGGGCTTTAATTGGGGGAGATTTGGCGAAAAAAGGAGGGGGGGAGGGAGGAGGAGGAGGAAATTAATAGGATTAAATAGGAAAACAGACCCAGGAGACCTTTTGGTCCAAAACGAGGTATAGCTGCATACATACACTAATACAATATTTTGAAAGAAAAAATTTGGAAAATGATACCAGTTCCCAAAGAGGGATGGGAACATGGAAGTTTCATAGGCAAAAGATGGGAATGAAAAATTAACTACAACTACCACACAAAAATGAACGGGGACTAGATATGAATTCGCAATATCAATACCCATTCTTTACAGTGCGGGGTAAAGTCTTTTTAAATGTATTTTTATTTGCGGCCCCGACAACATTTGCTGGAAACTTTTTTCCATCAAAATGACTCTAACATGAAAAAATTTTTTTCGGAGTCGTTGATGCAACGTTGACCGTTTAGTTTTAGGACCATTATTTTTTTTTGTCATTGAGTTAAAGCTCGAATAGGCTCTTGTTAATGACAAAAAAACCCTTTTGGATTTTAAAAGGTTTCTATCAAGTCCCAGGGGACTTCGATTTTTTAAGGAAAACATATTAAAGTTTCCGCAGTCTTCTCATAAATAAATTTTTGCAGAGAGGGAATTTTTTTTGGTTGTTCTTTTTTTGAAAAGGGATTTTCCAATTTGGCGGACCCTTTTACGAAACGGGGGCGACCAGAATTAAAACGGCATTTTTTCCAAGTGCGCCTAACCAAGGACGTGTTAAATTTTTGTCAACTTTCGGAGTTTTATGTTCAAAGTTGGCTTTTTAATAAACCCAAATATATTTGCCTTTTTACTGGCAGCTAGGAAATGCGGACTGGTTTTTCAGATCATTACTGATGATGCCCCTAAATCCTTTTCCTCTTGGGTACTTCAGTTAACGATTTTTTTTGCTTTGTATTATTTTTGAGGTTTATCGTTGCCTAATCCTTTACTTTACATTTATCGGAATTAAATTTTTAATACCCATTTATACTCCAAGAGGAGGAGGAGGGAGGAGGGGAGGGGAGGAGGGGGAGGGGGTTAAAAGGAATACAGGAGAACAGACACCAGGAGACCTATTGGTCCATAACTGGGGATCTTTTTGGTACACTTTATGCTAATTATTTATCAACTAACAGTAGGGGGAAAAACAGTTGGAAAATGACACATGTTCCTAAAGAAGATGGAACAGGGAAATTTCATAGTGAGGAATGATAGGATATGAAATTTAAATAATACAACTATCATTATACTACCACCCGGGGGCTATAATATGCAATTGCAGGGCCTACAATCCCCTTTTACTTTACAAGTGCGTCAAGGGTCTGTTTTTAAATGTATTTTATTGTGCTGGCTTGACAACATTTGTGGAACTTTTTCCACGACAAACTCAACTTTAAAAAAAAAATTTTTTTTTAAACGGAGATTGTGATAAAAAAAACGAGGGCCCGTTTAGTTTTGACCGGTTTTTTCTTTTATCACTGGGGGAAAAAGTTTGAATAGGTTTTCTTGATCAGGGGGAGGGGGGAGGAGGAGGGAGGGGGGGGAGGGGGGGGGGAGGAGGGGGGGGGAAAATACCACATATAGATAACAAAATTCAAAAAGGATTTCAAAGGTTTTTATCAAAAAACGAAAATTTCCTTGGTCCTAAAAAATATGTTTGATTACATAACACAATGAATTTAAAATGGTGGGGGAAAGGATTGTACAGTAAGAAGGACGATCTAATTCCACCATCCGTCTAAACAATTTTATATACAGAAATACAAAAAGAACAGACAGCAACATCCTTACGGGGAAAAAACGAGGCTGCCTGTGTAACTCTTTTCCCACATGTTTCTACGTTTTTCAGGTAAAAAAATAGCAAATTTAACTAAAGTTTTCGACTTCGGAGGTTGGGGGGAAAGGAAGTGTTTGTTATGAGGATTTAAAAAAAACCAAATGTATGGGTTTATTTTGGGAAATAGGGGAGGCTATTTTTAATTTTGTATTGCGGGGGGTTGGCTGACTTGGGGGCGTAAATAAAATCCTGTGGTTTAAAAAATAGATGTAGGGCAAGGGAGGAATTGGGTATTTTTTTGGGCAATCATATCCCCCACGTTAAGTTGGCGAAAAAAGGGGCCCCCTTTATCCCCCCCTTTTTTACAAGTCTCGGTTAGAGGGGGGGGGGGGAGGAAACTTCACCTTTACTATTACGTCCCCCATATAAATGCTACTGCGTTTGTATTTTTCCCTTTTTGTTCCTCCATATACTCGCCGCACATAAGTTGGCGAAAATGGGGCCCCTTTACCCCCCCCCCTTCCGAATGCACGGGGGGGCTGAGGTTTGGGGGGTTGGGGGGAAATTCCTTTCTCCCAAATTCGGCCCTTAAAAACCCCAACACCCAACCCCAGCCAATCCCGTAGTTCGGAAGGGAGAGTGGGGGTCTGTTTTCGCCAACTTAACGTTTGGCGAGTATAGTGGGGAACAAGGGAAAAACAAACAGCATAGAATTTAGTGAAGAGGGATGTAAGGGGGAAATTTCCTCCCCCACCTCCCCCTGCCCAGCCTGGTTGGGGAAAAAGGGGGAAAAACTAATGCCCCGGAAACCTTTATAGGAAATAGTAAAAATATCCCTACTACTTCCGTCTCTCATTTGGATCCCTTCTACTCTTTCCCCTTCCCTCCTTCCTTATTTCCTTTTGATTCCAAAACCCTTTTTTTTCTTCCCTTCTTTCTTTAACACTTCCCGATTTTTAAACATCTCTTTTTTCCTTTCCCTTTCCTTTATCATCTTTACTACATACCCCATCCCAGTTTTCCCTAATTTTCTTTCCCTTTCTTCCCTTTTTCCCCCTTTTCCCTTACCATCGGATTTATTTTTTTTTTTTGCTCTTAACCCTTTCATTTTCCTCCATCTTTTCCCCCCATTCCAAAACCCCTTCCCCTCTTTAACCTGGCTCCCCCCCTCCCCTCCTATTCCCACCCTCGTTCCCCGTGCCTATTTTTATCATTACCTGTCTGACACCCTTTCCATTCCCCTCTGTTCATGTGCCGTGCCCCCTTTCACATACTGTAATCGGGGGGGGGGGGGAGGGATGTCACAGCGGGGCGGTAATGCAGACTCGCCCCCTTTTTACGAAGGCATCCAACCTTCGTAGTTTCCCATGGATGTCGCCTTTTTTCCCCCCCCGGGTTTTAGCAAAAAGGGTTTGGGGTTTTTGTCCTGCCTTTTCTGTCCTCCTGTTCTTTTTGCGTTCCTATTATACCTACCTTCCTCCACATATCCTATTTCCTTTCCTCCCCTACTCTCTCCCCCCCTCCCCCCTCCCTCCCTCCCCCCCCTCCTCCCCTCCTCCTCCTCCTCCCCCCTTTCCCCCTCCCCTTTTCCCCCCTCCTCTCCTCCCTCCCCCTCCCGGTGGGGGTGGGGGGTGGGGAGAGCCTTCTACTTTTTATCATTTTTCTTATTTTTAGTTGTGTAGGTACAAAACAAAACAGCCATGTAAGGACCAATGGGCTTTGCTGTTTGTGTTTCCCTTTTTATTCCTTTTTATTCCTCCCACTAGTATACCTTCTTCCCATACTACATTTTTCATTTTTTTTTTCCCAAAATATTTTCCCCCCCCCCTTTCCTCCTCCTCCCCCTGCTCCCCCTCCTCATTTTTTTATCCCTACCCCCTCTTCCTTTCCTCCCCCTCATTTTTTTTATCCTACCTACCTCTTCCTCCTCTTCCTCCTCCCCTTATTTTTCATATCCCCTCCTTCTCTCCTCCTCCTCTTCATTTTTTCTTACCCTTCCCCCCCTCCTCTCCCTCAATTTTTCATTTCCCCCTCATAATCTCGCTGGGCATAGCGAGCAGAATCTCAAAAAATTTTTCGGTTTTTCCATGCATGTTTAGCTGCCCTCAGCCCTTCATTTTACGTAAAATTTGGTATTTCATTTGATTTTTTTTATCCAATCGATATGTTAGGAATTAGAAGCCATTTAAGTTTTTTTGGAACTTTAACATTTTTGCACAATGTAACTTGTTGTCCTTAAGAAACACCTAAAGCCCTAAGATAGTAAAAAGGTTTAAGATTAATTTTTATAATCTCTGATTTTCAAATTTTTTTCAATTTTTAAATCTTTTATTTCCTTAGGGGAAAAGAGAAGTAAGGGGTGCATTGTTATACTAGACAAGTTTTATTTTGTATAAGATATTATGCAAGTCTATCTTCTTTTTTTGGGATATTTTCTTTGGGTTTTTTGGGGTTTTGTCTTTTAAAAATTAGTTTTTCAAGCTAGAAATTTTGGTTTAATTGGTATTAAAAAAATTTATAAAGGGTTTTTTCTTCCTGTACGTCCGTAATATATGATGACAAACGAGGGGATTAACAAAAAATATATTAAAATACTTAGATAACCCAGTATTTCCCGGGGGGTGGAGTAAAGCGAACCCCTTCACGCCCAGATCTTTCCTTTTTTTATATAAAAATTTTTTTTATTTAGCCCTAAAATTTCGAAAAAGTAACTGAATATACAAATTTGTTAGTCGACAAAGGGTACTAAAAAAGGGCATATCTATAAAAATATTTCTTTTAAATTTCACTAAAAATGGGCAATGGTACCCAAATTACAAGGAAAATACGTTCTGGGTCTAAAAGGGGGTTTAACCTCATTGTGTAGCTTGACATTTATACTCAGGGAGAAAAAAAAAGATGATAATCCCGCCATTGCCCCCACAACTCGGACATTCTCCAGGGGTAAAACACAACGTCAGAGGGTTGCGTTGTACTGTAGCGGCGGATATACAGTGAACTTTCCTTCTCTTACTTTCGTACATTTTTTGGGGTTTTTGTGTTGTGTGTTGGGGTGTGGTGTGTGTGTGTGTGTGTGTGTGTGTGTGTGTTTGTGTGTGTGGGGTGTGGTGTGTTTTGTGGTAATTTTGTTGCAATTTTTTTCCCGGCTGCTATCTGTCTTGTTTTTTTCTTTTTTTTGTGTGGCTGTCTCTCTCTCTCTGTCTGTTTCTGTCGTTTTTCCTTTTCTCTGTCTGTCTCTCTTTTTCCCCTCTCTCTCTCCTCCCTCTTCCTTCCCCTTCCTCTCCTCTCTCTCCTCCTTTTTTCTCTCCTCCTCCCTCTCTTCTTTGTTCTACCTCTTCATTTTTATTTTCTGTCCTTTTCTCTCGGGGCTCTTCTTCCCCGTTAAATAAATTAGAGGGGAATAGGAGAAAAAGAGGCTCTTTTTAAAAAAAAATCTTCTCTCTCCTCTCTCTCTCTCTCTCTCTCTTCCTTCTCCCCCCTCTCTCTCTCCTCCTCTCCCTCTCTCTTTCCCCCTCTCCTCTATCCCTCTCCTCCTCTCTCCCCCTTCTCCCCCTCTCTTCTCTCTCTCTCTCCTTTCCCCTCTCTTCCTCTCTCTCCCTCTCCTCTTCTCTCTCTCTCTCTTTTTCTCCTCTTTCTTTTTTTTCCTTCCTTTCTCTCTCTCTGCACATACTTTTTCCCAAAGTTTAATTTCATTTTGGTGTAAAACTATTTTTTCCCCCTCCCCTCCCTCCCTCCCTTCCCCTCCTTCTTCCCCTCCCTTCTCCCTCCTCCCTCCCACCTCCCTCCCCTCTCCCCCCCGCCCCCCTCATATTTACCCATTCCCCCTTTGGGCTCCCCTTCTTTCCCCGGGCCCCCCCGGGGGTATTCTTTTTTTCCCCCTTGCTTTTCGGTTTCCTTTCCCCCCACAAAAAACTTTCTTCTCTTTCACTCCCCTTTTCTTTTTTTTTTTTTTTTTTGGTTTTTTTTTGGGGGTTGTTTTTATTTCTTCTTTTTTTTCTTTTTTTTCTCCTTTTCCCACTTTAATTTTTTTCCCCCTTTATAATCTTCACTTGTCTTTAATACCCTCAAACCCCCTTCACTTTCTTTCCCCCGCTAACAACATTTTTTCCCCCCCTTCCTCCCCCTCTTCTCCCCCTTCTACTCTTCTCTCTCTCTCTCCCCCTTTCCAAAACCCCCCTTCTCCTTTCTCATCCATCTCTAAACTCTCTCTTTTCCTCCCGCTCTTTTTCCCTCTCTCCCTCCTTCCGCCCCCTCTTTTCTACCCCCCCTTCTACTTCTACAAAAAAATACAAACACACTAATACTCTTCTACACAAACAAAACTACTCTTCTTCTTTTTTTTTTTTTCTTCCAAAATTTCTCCTTTGGGGGGGGTTTCGTCCCCCCTTTACGGGAAAGACGGACAAGTAACGAATACTCACTAAATAAGAAGAAAGGAAATGTTTGACGAAATGTATAGGAAGCAAAAGGGTAAGAACATATGGAATTACAAAAAGGGAAAGAGGCATGTTTGAATGTATTTAAATGACTATAATATTTTTTTCCGCCATCAAAAGTCACCAATCAAAACTTAGATGACACTACTACTGGCATACTACTACTGGCACTACTCTGGCATATGAACCGTTTGGACGAGCTCGTAATGAAAACACGAAAATAAATAGAGATGTAGTGATGAATTTTGAGAGGGAAGTAGTGGAGAGAAAAAAACCTGATTTGATTTTATGACTAGAGTTAAAGGAAAAGATAAGATAGTAGATGGAGAGGTGATATATCAAAGTTGAGTTTATATCTGTGGTGAGCGGCACACTTGTTAACCATAAATGCTTATAATGAAAGACTTGTAGATTGCTCCAGAAAAAGTAATATGAATGCATTTTTGGATGAGAGAAAAACACACGCCTCCAATGCGATATCTCTCCCTGGATGCCTCACGAGTGTGGCAAAGACCCGAGGATACGCCTTTATGGACATGTTTTTTTTCCTTTATTCAATGAAAAACTACCAAACAAAAGGACATTGTTGTACGTTTCTTTAGAATTCGGGGCTACAGATCTATCCTCATTTAGACAAGTAAGTAAATGGTCTGTTGAATGTCTTGAAAGACACAAGGTTCCAGTAGGAAGTTAAGTTTAGTTTTGAGTAGAGAAAACGAGTTACAAATTTACAGAATATATGCTGGTATGTCAGATATAGTGCACGAAAGAGGTGATTAGCTTGACTTTGGCCATTTAGACTTTTAGAATTAGAAAACTATCGACTCTTATCATTTTAAGGATAAGTTTGGAAGTGAGCGGAATTGGAAAGAACTGCCAGGTCTCCACTCATAGTGATAGAAATCTCTCGTAGTAACAGATAATATGAGAACTTTATTAAGAACACGAAATGGTTGAGCTTGAGAAAGGCGACGAGTGGCGTACTACATTAGGACACTGTATACTGGCCCCTTTGATTTCCTTAGCAGTTATAAGTAATGTATCGGGGGTGAGGTCTGACCTGATGGAGAGTGGAACATGTTGATTCATGTCAAATTCATGAAGGCTGCTCAAAATACATAAATACAGCGTGCGATAGTTAACGATATAGTGCGATAGCGATAGTGCGATAGTATACATAAATATAGCAGCATGCGAGTTACAGGAAATACCACGTGTAGGTCTCACGGCCTCTTGTAGCTTCCTTATTTTCTTGTTCTTATGTTCTTATGATACAAGAAAATATTGATGAACCATTAAATTGGAGTCATACGTGGATGATAAAATGCAGTGCAGACGACCACTGAGTAATACAACTATGGGAAGCCGGATGATGTCGAGAATGCAACACATATTGGCTAGCCAATATGTATAATAATATAATAATAATGTATGTAAAATAGCATTTACGTGTAGCTATTTGTTGTAATTTTTTTTTTATCTGAGGGCAAAGTAGGTAGCATGTATGTACAGCTACCTAGCATAAGAAGTGTCGTTTAAATACAGAGATAAGGCCGTGATATGAAACTCAATCACGTTAAACACAAGGTCAATCAATGCTTGAGTATATTGCCGATGCGTAGAGTCAGCATTGTAAGGAGTACATCGACAAAAAAAGAAGAAACAAAAGTTGCAGACACCAGTAACTAAAATGGTTCATATGGGAATTTTCAAACGTAAAGTGAGGCTAAAAAAAAAGGAAAATAAATACAGACGCGTGACAGAAGGGAGCTCTGAGGGAAATGACTTGTAACACCTAAAACCAGTACCTGAACAAGAGCCATTAGTATGATAATAATAATCATAGAAAAATATATATACGATGACACTACTTTCCAACACGTGCTCTTAACTCCAGGAACCAGATTGTCGAAGAAAGTGTGTGTGGTAGAACTGTAAGCCTAGCATTAAAAGAAGCGTATTATAAAGTTAAGTATTAAGAGACAAGACATCTTACCTCACATACATTTCTGGGTTTCATAGGCTCTTTATAGCCTCTTTATAGGTTCTCTGTGAAAAAAATACAGGTATATATGAACAACTAGAGAGTATCATTACACACACACACACCACACACACACACACACACACCCCACACAACACACACACACCACACAAAACCCCACACACACACACAGACACAACCACACTCACAACCCCCACACACACTCACACCACAAAACCCCACATACACACACTCACACACCACTCACCCCTCACACTCACACTCCCCCCACACAACACACACAACACAACACACATACACACAAAACCCCACACACACACAACACACCACACACCCCACACACACTCACACCTCACCTCACACACACCACACTCACACTCATACACACCCCCCACACACAACACATCACACACCACTCCACACTCAACCACAACTCACATCACACCACACACACACACACTCACACTCCACTCTCCACACTCCCCACTCACACACACATCACACACACAACCACAACCACCACCACACCACCCCCCACCACACACACACACACAAAACACCACAACACACACCCACACAACCACCACACACCACACACCACCCACCCACCCCCCCACCCCACCCCACCCACCACCAAAACACACACCCTTCCCACACACCACAGCACATCACCTCACACTCACCAAAAACACACCACACTCACCCACACTCACACCCCCTCACACCCAAACACATCACACTCACACCCCACACCAAAAACACACAACACAACACACAACAACACACACACAAACACACACACACAACACAACCAACACACACCCCACTCACACAAATACAAAACACAACACTCAAAAACACACTCACAACTACACTCACACTCACAACACAACACTCAACACACACACTCAAAATCACATAACTCACACACACCACACACACACACACACACTCAACATCACACTCAACAACACACACACACCCCAAAACACACTCACAAACCCCATCACACTCACACACACACTCACCACACACAAACCCCACCACACACCACACCACACTCACACACACCACACACAACCCTCCACCACACACACTCACACTCACCACACACAACACCCCACTCACAAACACACACACTCACACTCACCACACACACACAACACACACACAACCCCACACCACCACCACACACTCACACCACCACACAAACCACCACCACCACACACTCACACTCACACACCAAAACACACCCACACCCCACTCCACCCAACACACACACCCCACACCACACCCACACAAACCCCTCACAACACAAATCACACTCACACTCACCACCCACACACACAACACACAACACACCACAACAAAAACAACAAACCCCAAAAATCTTTCGTATGCCACCACCACCCCCACAACAACAATAGCAAGAGCAACTAATAACAACATTAATAACACACTCTCTCTCTTCTTCATCTCCTCTTCTCTTTTTCTCACTCTCTCTTTTTCTCTCTCTCTCTCTCTCTCTCTCTCTCTCTCTCTCTCTCTCTCTCTCTCCTCTCTTCTTCTCTTTCCCTTTCCTCTCGCGGCCCTTTTGACAAGTTGATCACAACCATGAACCTTAATTGTCCTCGGCATTAGAAGGAGAGAGAAAAGAGAGAGGGGGAGAGGGAAAAAGAGGAGAGAGAGAGAGGGGAGAGAGGAGAGAGGAGAGAGAGGGGAGAGAAGGAGAGGAGAGGGGAAGGGGAGAGAGAGGAGAGGGAGAGAGGAGGAGGAGAGATGCAAAAGAATTAAAAAAGTTAAATCACTAGGGGCAAACGAAAAGGGGTTTTCTGAATTAAATGTAAACTAATTCTTGTTTTTTTAATAATTATACTTCCCTTTTTTGTAATTAACCAGAAAATGGGAAAAAAAAAATTTTACTGCCCCTTGTAAACCCGTGTCCACAACGTCCTCATTTTCCTGTTTCAAAATTTCCTTTTATTTCTCTCCTTTCCCCCTCCCTTTCCTCCCAACCCCAATTTCAAAGAATTAGGGTGTTTTGCCCCTTTTCCGCAATGACAAATCGAAGGGTATTGCTTGCCTTTCTATCTATTGGGGACCCAAATTTCTCGCCTTCCCCTTTCACGGCCCCAATTCCTTATGTTGGTTTCCTTTTTTTCTTATCCCCCTTTCCACCGCCTCCACCACCCCTTAAATTCTCGGCACCCTCATGCCACCCTTTTATAGACCTATGCCCATGGGTTTGTTTAGACTTCTTGCCCCCCTTACACTAATAACCTGTTTTTTCCTACCGGATCTACCCCCCCTCCCGTAAACCAAAACTAAAATAGCACCCCCCGCAAAAGGTTTCCTTGACAAATGGGTGGGAGGTTCTAAATTTTTTGTCACTGTTTTTGTTTGATCATCCCACCGTTTATAAATGCCCCCCTATGGTTGGAGGGAAAAGGGAGGGAGGGGTGAGGTTAGGGGAGTGAAGGGGGTTAGGGGAGGGGGAGAGGAAGGGGGAGGGAGGGAGGGGGGGGGAAGGAGAGGAGAGGAGAGGAGAGGAGAGGAGGAGGAGAGGAGAGGAGAGGAGAGGGAGGAGAGAGGGAGAGGAGAGGAGAGGAGGGATGAGGAAGAGGAGAGGAAGGAAGATAAGAAAAGGAGGAAGAGAAGAAAAAAAGAAATTAAAAAAAGAAAAGAGTCAAGTAATAATATAATAATAATAATAATAATAATAATAATAATAATAATAATAATAATAATAATAATAATAATAATAATAATAATAATAATAATAATAATAATAATAATAATTTTATTTTCACCCGAAAGCATAGGTTACGAGGAAGAAAAAACAACAACATAACATACAGACATATAGAGAGGAGACAAGAGGAAGAGGAAGTGGAGTAGCAAGAGCGGTATATTGTGACTCATTTAGGACAAAAAAGTAGAAGAAATGGTGAATGTTTATCCAAGTTAACCACCCACTCGTAACCGGAGAGACCCTGGTAATAAAAGAGCCGGCTGGTGGTGGCTTTAATTGAGGGAGATTTGGCGCAAGATGGAGGAAGGGGGAGAGGAGGAGGAGGAGGAGGATTACATAGGATTACATAGGAATAACAGACACCAGGAGACCTATTGGTCCATAACGAGGGTATCTGCTGCACTACATACTACTAACTATCAACTACTTGTAAGAAAACAGTTGGAAAATGATACCATAAAGAGGATAGGAACATGGAAGTTTCATAGTGCAGAATGATAGGATATGAAAAATACTAACTACAACTACCACTACAACTAATCGATACGGGGACTAGATATGAATTCGCACTATCAATACCCATTTACTTTACAGTGCGCGTCAAGTCTGTTTTTAAATGTAGTTATTATGCTGGCTCCGACAACATTTGCTGGTAACTTGGTCCATCGATCAACGACTCTAACATTGAAATAATTTTTACGAAGATCGGTGATGCAACGTTGACCGTTTAGTTTTAGACCATTATTTTTTGTTGTCACTTGAGTTGAAAGCTCGAATAGGTTCTCTTGATTAATAACATAAAATCCTTTTAGGATCTTAAAGGTTTCTATCAAGTCCCCACGGATTCTTCGATCCTTTAAGGAAAACATATTAAGTTTCCGCAGTCTCTCTTCATAAGATGAATTTCGCAGAGATGGAATTTGTTTGGTTGTTCTTCTTTGCACTGATTCCAATTTGGCTTGATCTCTTACGAAACAGGGCGACCAGAATTGAACGGCATATTCCAAGTGCGGCCTAACCAAGGACGTGTATAATCGTGTCATTACTTTCGGAGTTTTATGTTCAAAGTTGCGTTTAAATAAAGCCCACATCATATTTGCCTTTTTACTGGCAGCTTGGCCAATGCGGACTGGTTTTCAGATCATTACTGATGATGACACCTAAATCCTTTTCCTGCTGTACTTCAGTTAACGATTTATTTTGCATTTGATAGTTATATTTGAGGTTATCGTTGCCTATATCCATTACTTTACATTTATCGGAATTGAATTTTAATAGCCATTTATCACTCCAAGAGGAGGAGGAGGAGGAGGAGGAGGAGGAGGAGGAGGAGGAGTAGGAGGAGGAGGAGAGAGGGAGGAGTGAGGAGGAGGAGATGAGGAGAGTAGGAGAGGAGGGGAGGAGGAGGAGTGAGATGAGGAGGAAATACATAGGAATACATAGGAGTAGCAGACACCAGGAGACCTATTGGTCCATAACTAGGGTATCTGTTGTACTACATTACTGCTAACTATCAACTACATGTAGGAGGAACAGTTGGAAAAGGACACCATGTTCCTAAAGAAGATAGGAACATGGAAATTTCATAGCGAGGAATGATAGGATATGAAATATACTAACTACAACTATCATTATCACTACACGATCCGGGGGACTATAATATGCAATTGCAGGGCACTATCAATACCCATTTACTTTACAATGTGCGTCAAGTCTGTTTTTAAATGTAGTTATTGTGCTGGCTTCGACAACATTTGCTGGTAACTTGTTCCATCGATCAACTACTCTAACATTGAAATAATTTTTACGGAGATCTGTGATGAAACGATGACCGTTTAGTTTTAGACCGTTGTTTCTTGTTATCACTTGAGGAGAAAGTTTGAATAGGTTCTCTTGATCAGGAGGAGGAGGAGGAGGAGGGAGGGAGGGAGGGGGAGGAGGAGGAGGAGGAATACCACATATAGATAACAAATATTCACAAAGGATTTCAAAGGTTTTATCAACAACAGCAAACTCCTTGGTTCCTAATAAATATGTTTGATTACATAACACTAATGTAACTTACCAATGTGTGAGGGAAAGGATTGTACAGTATAGAAGGCACGTATACTCATCCACCTATCCGTCTAAACGAGATTATATACAGAAATACAAAGGAAGAACAGACAGCAACAGTCCTACTGGGAAAAACGAGGCTGCCTGTGTAACTACTTTCTACCACTATAGTTTCTACGTGTTACAGGTAAAATAATAGCAAAGTTGAAGGCTAAAGTATACCGACTTCTGGAGGTTGGTTGGAAAGGAAGTGTTTGTTATGCAGGATTGAAAAAAAATAACCGAAATGTATGGGTTTATTGCGAAATAGGTGTAGGCTATTATTAATTTTGTATTGCGGGGGATTGGTCTGACTTGGGACGTAAATAATATCTGTGTGTAAAGTATAGATGTAGGCAGAGTAGGAATGTGTACGAGTGGTGTGGCAATCTATACTCGCCGCACGTTAAGTTGGCGAAAATGGGGCCCCTTCACTCCCCCTTTCTTACAAGTCTCGGTTAGAGGGAGGGTGGGGAGGAAGCTTTACCTTTACTATCTACGTCCCTCACTATAAATGTCTACTGCTGTTTGTATTTCCTTTGTGTTCCTCCACTATACTCGCCGCACGTTAAGTTGGCGAAAATGGGGCCCCTTTACCCCCCCCCCCCTTCCGAATGCACGGGATTGGCTGAGGTGTTGGGTGTTGGGTGAGAATTCCTTACTCCAAGTTCGGCCCTTAAACCCCAGCACCCAACACCTCAGCCAATCCCGTGTGTTCGGAAGGGAAGAGTGAGGGGTCCTGTTTTCGCCAACTTAACGTACGGCGAGTATAGTGGAGGAACACATAGGGAATACAAACAGCAGTAGACATTTATAGTGAGAGACGTAGGATAGTAAGGGTGAAGTTTCCTCCCCACCCTCCCTCTAGCCGAGCCTGGTTGGAAAGGGGGAATAACTAATGCACGGAAACCTTATATAGGAAATAGATAAAAAGTATCCCTACTACTTCCGTCTCTCATTTGGATCTCCTTCTACTCTCTTCCCCTTCCATCCTTTCCTCCCTCATTTCGCTTCGTATATCACACCTTTGTCTCTTCCCTTCTTCTCTTCAACAGCTTCCATGACTTCTTAATCATCTCTTCCTTTTCCTTTCCCTTTCCTTTACTCATCTTACTACATATTTCTTCTTCATCCCATGCTTTCTCTATATTTTCATTTTCCCTTATCTTCCCTTTCTTCCCCTTTCCCCTTTACTCATCGTATTCTATTTCTTCATCCCTTGCTCTTACCCTTTCATTTTCCTCCATCTTTCCTCCCATTCCAAATCCCCTTCCTCTCTTTCACACCTGGCTCCATCATCCTCTCCTATTCCTACCTCTCGCTTCCCCGTGCTATTCCATCATTCACCTGTCTGTACACCCTACCATTCCCCTCTGTCTCATGCTGCCGTGCCCCTTGCTACATACTGTAATCAGGGGGCGGAGGGGGAGGCATGTCACAGCGGGGCGGTAATGCAGACTCGCCCCACTTTTACGAATGGCATCCAACCTTCTGTAGTTCCCATGGGATGTCGCCTTTTATCTCCCCTTCGGGTTATAGCAAAGGTCTGAGGTTTATGTCATGCCTTACTGCCTCCTCCTGCTGCTTTCTGCGTCCTCCTACTTACCTACCTACCTTCTTCCTACTATTATTCCTCATTTCTTCCTCCTACCTATCTCCTCCTCCTCCTCCTCCTCCTCCTCCTCCTCCTCCTCTTCCTCCTCCTCCTCCTCCTCTCTCCTCCTCCTCGGCTGGAGGGATGGGTGGGTGGGGAGGAGCCTTCTACTTTCCTATCATTTCTCTTATTATCTAGTTAGTGTAGTGTAGCTAAATCAAACAGCCATGTAAGGACC
>JACEEZ010023828.1:12500-22500 GCA_016584305.1 Chionoecetes opilio | reverse complement strand
CCTGTTTCTTTATCATCACTTCTCTTGGTGCGTGAGGATAAAGCAAAAGCACCTCAAAATCTTGCGATGAAACCCAGAGAGAGAGAGAGAGAGAGAGAGAGAGAGAGAGAGAGAGAGAGAGAGAGAGAGAGAGAGAGAGAGAGAGAGAGAGAGATGAGGTAGATTGTGAAATAGAAGAGAGATGATGAGGAGGGACATGAGATGTCATCGAGATGAGTGTGTGAGGTGGTATTGATAGTTGCAGTAAGAGTGTTTTATTGCATCGAAAAACAACATTTACAGTCCTTTGACCTTGAGTTAACTACTGCCTGTCTAATCCAGTGATGATTTACGTATACTTGCCAAATATAACCATCTCCCTGCCTCCTTGATACCCATATAAGTGCAGTTTTTTTAAGGCAATTTATAAAGTTTATAGTTTATATAAGGCAGTTGTATTGTGGCGTTGCATATAAGGTGTCAGCGCCTTTCTTTCGTAGTATGCGTGTTACGTTCTTCTATATTAGTGGCGCGGATTAGATGCTTAAGATATGTAGTTGTTTGTATAAGGAGAATTAACACAAGAGTCCGGAATACTATGATTTACGTAACGCCTGTAAAGAGTACGAAGCCAAGCCTTGTGGTGAGTGTACGTACGTAATGTTGTAATGTTGCGTTGTGTTGGTTCGGAAGGAAGAATATTAGAACGGGGTGATGTAGCAGCTATTTGTTACTCGCTTCCAACTGTTTCTCACTCTAAAAAAAATTGTTCTCGTGTGTAATAGTGTGACGATGTTTTATGTTAGTTTTGTTCTGGAGAAGGAACAGGAGGAGGTAAAAGATAGGTGAAGAGAGAGAGAGAGAGAGAGAGAGAGAGAGAGAGAGAGAGAGAGAGAGAGAGAGAGAGAGAGAGAGAGAGAGAGAGAGAGAGAGAGAGAGAGAGAGAGAGAGAGAGAGAGAGAGAGAGAGAGAGAGAGAGAGAGAGAGAGAGAGAGAGAGAGAGCATTAATAACGAAGGCATCTGGTGGCAAACTTGAAAAAAGTAAAAAAAGAAAGAAAAAAGATGATGATGGGCTACATATCATCATTCATTGTAACTCAGTGTGCGGAAAGAATCCATTCACGCTTGTATTGTGCGCCAGGTGTGATGTGGGTGTGTGTGTGTGTGTGTGTGTGTGTGTGTGTGTGTGTGTGTGTGTGTGTGTGTGTGTGCGCGTGCGCAGGGAGTGGGAGAGTCTTAGGGATGGAAGGGGATATGGAAAGGAAAAGTCGTGGAAAGGAGAGGTAAGGAAGGAGAGGCTTTTTGAAGGAAGGACAGGGTTGGGAAGGGAGAAGGAGATGGGGAGCGAGAGGGAAAGTATTAGGAAGAGACAGAGAAGAAGAATTATAGGGAGGGAAAGATAGGATGTAAGGGAGGATGAGGAAGAGTCTTGAAAGAAGGGGAGGCAGAGGGAGAGGGCTTCGTGTGCATGATTTGCATAAAAAGAATTCATGAAGGTGTTAATATGTTAGGTACTTGCAGTGTTGGAGTGTTAGGGAGGAAGCGACGATGTTGTGTTACGTCGCCATGCACTTGTATCCTTGCCGTGCTTGCTTCCTTATATTGCTGGTGCTTACGTGGAGCCGCGTTATTATAGTCCCAGAGCTGAGGGGGTGTTGGTTATGTTTCATTTGCCAAAAGGTCTGTGAGTTGTTTCTAAGAGGGCAATGTCTCAGGATTTCAAAAACCCATTTCTTACAAAATTCTACTCGGAACTTTTCTCAAAATTTGCTCTTGAAGTAAGGTACCCTCAAATTTCGATTTCGCGATTTCGCAACACACCGATTTCGGGCAGTGTAGGTCTTTGGTCTCCAGATGCATGAATAATGTACCTACAGATACGTGTGGGATCCCCTGAAGTGGAAATCAACTGGTAACAGTGAATAAACTTGAATGCACTGTCCATTTGGGACCCATATTTGATGGTACCCCCAAAACATCAATTTTCACTGTCCATTTTTTTTAGCTTTCCGGCGTCTGGCGGACTTAATATAGGTCTGAAGGCAATTTCGAGTCCACACTTCCGATAAAGTTTTTTGAGCTCTACAACTTTGTCATCAGTAAAAAAAAATCAATCTCGAACGTAAGTGGCTTTTCTGTGAGTGTAAAGTGTCACGAAGTGGCTTTCAGCTGAGCTACCTGGCGTCTGGCGAACTTAATGTAGGTCTGAAAGCAATTTCGAGGCAACACTTACGATAGAGTTTTTTGAGATCTACAACTTTGTCTTCTGTGACTTTTTTTCAATCTCAAACGTAAATGGCTTTTTTGGAACAAAAACTCCCCTGACACAAGCGGTGCGGGCCAGTGTCAGGGGAGTTTTTGTACCTAAAAAGCCATTTACGTTTGAGATTGAAAAAAAGTCACAGAAGACAAAGTTGTAGAGTTAAAAAAACTCTATCGTAAGTGTTGCCTCGAAATTGCCTTCAGACCTACATTAAGTCCGCCAGACGCCAGGTAGCTCACTTCACATACATTATCGCCTTGTTTCAACGTCGTTTATTAGACGTCCAACTCAACAGGAACTAAGTGATTCAAGGAGAGATGCCACTGAGCGCCAAAAGATCAGAAGCTAGGCGCTCGGTGGCATCTCTCCGTGAATCACTTAGTTCCGCGAAATCGAAATTTGAGGGTACCCTACTTCAAGAGCAAATTTTGAGAAAAGTTCCAAGTAGAATTTTGTAAGAAATGGGGTTTTGAAATCCTGAGACATTGCCCTCTTAGAAACAACTCACAGACCTTTTGGCAAATGAAACATAACCAACACCCCCTCAGCTCTGGGACTATTATCAACCTACTGAGTCATAAAAAAAAGTTACCTGTAGTTACTGTATGTTACTGTAGTTACCTGTATAGTTAACTGAGCATTGGATTATTTATTCATATGCTTATTTTATAGGCTATTCCTTTTCGTTATCTACTTTGCATATCATCTCATATCTCCGTTTATATTTCTTTGCTGTTAATTATTGGTCCCTCCAACTTGTTTTTAATTCACTCAAACTGGATTCAAGTTTGATATCGCAGTGGTACTATAATCTCTCTCTCTCTCTCTCTCTCTCTCTCTCTCTCTCTCTCTCTCTCTCTCTCTCTCTCTCTACCCGTCAGGGTGGCTCGGTTGGTAGAGCTACGGGCTCGCGTGCAGCGTCCCTGCATTCGGTCAGCGGTTCGAGCCCACCAGGTTCGTCCTGGCGTGGTGGCGCTTTGTATAGTCAATAACCTTGTAGTTGGTACTTGCAAAGTGTCTAGATAGGATCAAAGTATCTTATCTTATCTTCTCTCTCTCTCTCTCTCTCTCTCTCTCTCTCTCTCTCTCTCTCTCTCTCTCTCTCTCTCTCTCTCTCTCTCTCTCTCTCTCTCTCTCTCTCTCTCTCTCTCTCTCTCTCTCTCTCTCTCTCTCTCTCTCTCTCTTTTTATACGTGTTTCAGGTATCTCTGTACACCTTAATCATGGTAGCAGGTACACAATACTACCATTTTATTTGGTAGTAATGTGTGGTGCAATTTGATATTCTCTTACTGTCTTCTTTATAGGGACTGGCAACTAAGCGGGTTTTTGTTACTCCTTTTTTTTCCCTTGGTCAGTCCTTTGTGATGTAAAAAAAGAAGAAAAAAATCGCACCTTCATGATGAAGGTGCGATAGAAGGAAGGAGGGAGAGGTGAACTGTGGCTTAAGGGACCAGGTGTTCTGTGCTGTACTGTCGATTGGTTACTTTCCTCGTGGGGAGATAATGTTAGATAATGCCTCGCCTATCTTACAACATATCTACGTGAAGATAATGTTGTACGTGTTGAAATCGCACTTATCACGGTTTTTGGTTTGCATATCTTGCCGGGGAATGTGCGGGATAGCAAGCGAACGTGAGACTTTTCAGGATTACAGAGGCAGATAGATTATTGGTTACAGGATTACAGGTAGACAGAGAGAGTGAGACTTTTCAGGATTAAGGTAGACAGAGATTTTCAGGATTAAGATAGACAGAGACTTTTCAGGAGTAAGGTAGACAGAGAAATTTCAGGATTAAGATAGACAGAAACTTTTCAGGATTAAGGTAGACAGAGACATTTCAGGATTAAGGTAGATAGAGACATTTCAGAATTAAGATAGACAGAGACTTTTCAGGATTAAGGTAGACAGAGACATTTCAGGATTAAGGTAGACAGAGATGACTTTTCAGGATTAAGGCAGACACAGACTTTTCAGGATTAAGGTAGACAGAGACTTTTCAGGATTAAGATAGACAGAGACATTTCAGGATTAAGGTAGACAGAGACATTTCAGGATTAAGATAGACAGAGACATTTCAGGATTGAGATAGACAGAGACATTTCAGGATTAAGATAGACAGAGACTCAGATGAGATAACGTTTCAGATTAAGCTAGACAGAGACTTTCAGGATTAAGTAGACAGAGACTTTCAGGATTAAGCAGACAGAGACTTTTCAGGATTAAGAGACAGAGACTTTTTCAGGATTAAGGCAGACAGAGACTTTTCAGGATTAAGTAGACAGAGACTTTTCAGGATTAAGGTAGACAGAGACTTTTCAGGATTAAGGTAGACAGAGACTTTTCAGGATTAGATAGGACAAGAGAGAGACTTTTCAGGATTAAGGTAGACAGAGACTTTTCAGGATTAAGGATAGACAGAGACTTTTCAGGATTAAGATAGACAGAGACTTTCAGGATTAAGGCAGACAGAGACTTTTCAGGATTAAGATAGACAGAGAGAGTGAGACTTTTCAGGATTAAGGTAGACAGAGACTTTTCAGGATTAAGGTAGACAGAGACTTTTCAGGATTAAGATAGACAGAGACTTTTCAGGATTAAGATAGACAGAGACTTTTCAGGATTAAGATAGACAGAGACTTTTCAGGATTAAGATAGACAGAGACATTTCAGAATTAAGATTGACAGAGACATTTCAGGATTAAGATAGACAGAGACATTTCAGGATTAAGATAGACAGAGAGAGTGAGACTTTTCAGGATTAAGGCAGACAGAGACTTTTCAGGATTAAGGTAGACAGAGACTTTTCAGGATTAAGATAGACAGAGACTTTTCAGGATTAAGATAGACAGAGACTTTCAGGATTAGATAGACAGAGACTTTTCAGGATTAAGATAGACAGAGACATTTCAGGATTAAGATAGACAGAGACATTTCAGGATTAAGATAGACAGAGACATTTCAGGATTAAGATAGACAGAGACATTTCAGGATTAAGATAGACAGAGAGAGTGAGACTTTTCAGGATTAAGGTAGACAGAGACTTTTCAGGATTAAGATAGACAGAGACATTTCAGATGACACTTTCAGGATTAAGTAGACAGAGACTTTTCAGGATTAAGTAGAGACAGAGACATTTCAGGATTAAGATTGACAGAGACATTTCAGGATTAAGATAGACAGAGACATTTCAGGATTAAGATAGAAGAGAGCAGTGAGACTTTTCAGGATTAAGGTAGACAGAGACTTTTCAGGATTAAGATAGACAAGAGAGTGAGACTTTTCAGGATTAAGTAGACAGAGACTTTTCAGGATTAAGATGAGACTTAGATAGAGTAGAGACTTTTCAGGATTAAGGTAGACAGAGACTTTTCAGGATTAAGGCAGACAGAGACTTTTCAGGATTAAGGATAGACAGAGACTTTTCAGGATTAAGGTAGACAGAGACTTTCTAGGGATTAAGTAGACAGAGACTTTTCAGGATTAAGATAGACAGAGAGAGTGAGACTTTTCAGGATTAAGGCAGACAGAGACTTTTCAGGATTAAGGCAGACAGAGACTTTTCAGGATTAAGATAGACAGAGACTTTTCAGGATTAAGATAGACAGAGACTTTTCAGGATTAAGATAGACAGAGACTTTTCAGGATTAAGGTAGACAGAGACTTTTCAGGATTAAGATAGACAGAGACTTTTCAGGATTAAGGTAGACAGAGACTTTTCAGGATTAAGGCAGACAGAGACTTTTCAGGATTAAGATAGACAGAGACTTTTCAGGATTAAGGTAGACAGAGACATTTCAGGATTAAGGTAGACAGAGACTTTTCAGGATTAAGGTAGACAGAGACTTTTCAGGATTAAGGTAGACAGAGACTTTCAGATTAGTAGACAGAGACTTTTCAGGATTAAGGTAGACAGAGACTTTTCAGGATTAAGGCAGACAGAGACTTTTCAGGATTAAGATAGACAGAGACATTTCAGGATTAAGGTAGACAGAGACATTTCAGGATTAAGGTAGACAGAGACTTTCAGATTAAGTAGAAGAGACTTTTCAGGATTAAGGCAGACAGAGACATTTCAGGATTAAGATAGACAGAGACTTTTCAGGATTAAGATAGACAGAGACATTTCAGGATTAAGATAGACAGAGACATTTCAGGATTAAGGTAGACAGAGACTTTTCAGGATTAAGATAGACAGAGACATTTCAGGATTAAGGTAGACAGAGACATTTCAGGATTAAGATAGACAGAGACATTTCAGGATTGAGATAGACAGAGACATTTCAGGATTAAGATAGACAGAGACATTTCAGGATTAAGATAGACAGAGACATTTCAAGATTAAGATAGACAGAGAGAGTGAGACTTTTCAGGATTAAGGTAGACAGAGACTTTCAGGATTAAGGAAGACAGAGACTTTTCAGGATTAAGATAGACAGAGACATTTCAGTAGATTAAATAGACAGAGATAGTGAGACTTTTCAGGATTAAGGTAGACAGAGACATTTCAGGATTAAGATAGACAGAGACATTTCAGGATTAAGATAGACAGAGACATTTCAAGATTAAGATAGACAGAGAGAGTGAGACTTTTCAGGATTAAGGTAGACAGAGACATTTCAGGATTAAGATTGACAGAGACATTTCAGGATTAAGATAGACAGAGACATTTCAAGATTAAGATAGACAGAGAGAGTGAGACTTTTCAGGATTAAGGTAGACAGAGACTTTTCAGGATTAAGATAGACAGAGAGAGTGAGACTTTTCAGGATTAAGGTAGACAGAGACTTTTCAGGATTAAGGCAGACAGAGACTTTTCAGGATTAAGGTAGACAGAGACTTTTCAGGATTAAGGTAGACAGAGATTTTTCAGGATTAAGGCAGACAGAGACTTTTCAGGATTCTGTTCATTGTGCGAGGTTGTGGCAGAGTTTGAGTTGTAAGAAGAAATCGATTTTATTTATTGTCTACTCTGCTGCTTCTGAAAACTGTTGATTAATTGCGTTGTTCAGGTGTTTATTCCTTAGTAGTCTTAGTTTGTGTTAAGAAAACTTTAATATAGTGTCAATCTGTGTTTAAGTCACTCTGAACTATGAGATCTATTTCTACATACCTCAGTAATCATGTAAGTGTGAGAGGGTTATCGACTAAAGCTTCCTGCAAGTGTTATACAGTTTTAAAAACACCCTTAATGGTATATTGCTTCATGTTATGGATTACAACGTCCTTGAAACGTGTGGGAGTTTTTTTTAAAGTATATATAACTAAGTGAATTTGACTAATTTCTGAATATTTTGCTGATCGTGTCTCGTGATGTGGTAATCTACTACAGCTTCGTGCTAATGCTATAAAGTAATGACTGGACCATTGCATCTAATCATCTTATTGCATTTGTTTAGTGTGCTACATTTGAAGGTGTCATGTATTTCACTATTCTTAAAAGGTACGTGCGGTTTTTATTTTTTCAACTCTTGAGTAGATTTGAGTGCAAGTAATTATACCAATTGTTCTGGGGATGGAATGTTCTGTGTGTGTGTGTTGTGCGTGTGTGTGTATGTGTGTGTGTGTGTGTGTGTGTGTGTGTGTGTGTGTGTGTGTGTGTGTGTGTGTGTGTGTGTGTGTGTGTGTGTGTGTGTGTGTGTGTGTGTGTGTGTGTGTGTGTGATGAGACTGCCTTCTACCTCTGCATGTGAGTCAAATAAACACAATAAAGTTGCTGGTCGACAATCTCTTAACATAAGCTCAGAGTATTCTTTTTCTTCTTCTTCTTCTTCTTATTATTATTATTATTATTATTATTATTATTATTATTATTATTATTATTAGTAGTAGTAGTAGTAGTAGTAGTAGTAGTAGTAGGTAGTAGTAATCGTAGTAGGTGTAGTAGTAGTAGTAATAGTAGTAGTAGTAGTAGTAGTAGTAGTAGTAGTAGTAGTAGTAGTAATAGTAGTAGTAAAGTGGTAGAAGTAGTAGTAGTATTGTTATTATTATTATTATTATTGTAAATATCATCCTTTTTACTTTTTGTATTTGTAGCTTTTAGCTTAGTTTAGCTTCTTCTATGTTTTACGCGGCGCCCGCTCTTCACGCACACTTGCAGCAGCAGCATGTCGAGGTGGTATACGCTGTTATATTATCTAAGCCCAGCACTGAGACTAAAATCTTCACACAATGTCACAGTATAGTGACTTCCGGCAGGCTATGTGTGATGGCTTATGTATAGTGTCCTTGCATTTTCTCCTCAGCTCATCCGTCTGCCGTGGTATCAACGCTACTTATAAGTTTAAATGCATTGCAGCTTACTTGACTGGCCTTCGTGTTTTTCTTTCACATTTTTATCGCACTGAGTTCCTGCCAAAACGTTTATCTGCACTTACATAAAATAAACATTAGAACACATGTATATGATCTTTTTTTTCTTTCCCATTATAAACTTTAGAAACAATTTTAATATTCTACCACATAAATGCCCTTTTGTTTATCCTTCTTTCGTATCAGTAGTAGCAGGATATGTTGAGTTGATTATCTGTAAATTATACTTGCATGCGCGGGTTTTATATGACGTGACTTCCTCGGCGCGCCATCTAAACCAGGAAACTTTGCTCTAAATTTAGTGAACTATTTATTCAGTAAGTCAGTGATGCTGTTCATAAGTCCGCCGATCAATCAGTCGATACATTTATAGTAGTAGTATTGTTATTTATTATTATTATTATTGTAAATATCATCCTTTTTACTTTTTGTATTTGTAGCTTTTAGCTTAGCTTAGCTTCTTCAATGTTTTACGCGGCGCCCGTCTCTTCACGCACACTTGCAGCAGCAGCATGTCGAGGTGGTATACGCTGTTATATTATCTAAGCCCAGCACTGAGACTAAAATACTGACTAAAATATTGACTTATAGTCAATCAGTCAATCTGTTGCCTTGTTTTCCCTCTTTCTCCTGCATTTATCTATTAGTATCTCAATCTATATTTTTCATGTATTCATGTATGTATCTATATGTTTATGTTTGTTTATCATGGTATCAGATGACTTGCATATATCGATCCCGGATATACAAACTCATCGCCTGAAAAACTGAGTCCTGTCTATGTTTTTTTTTTTTTACATCACAAATGACTGGCCAAGGGCAAAAAAGAAGTAACAAAGAGCCCGCTTAGTTGCCAGTCCCTATAAAAAAGACAGTAAGATAATATAAAACGGGGGGGGGGGGAATTTAGTTCGGGAGGTGTCTTGTTATGGTTACTCCTCTCTTGAAAAGATTTTTGTCGTAGAAAGGAGGAAAAATGGAAACAGAAAGAAAGTTCCAGAGTTTACCCGTGAAGGGGAGAAAGAGTGAAGATACTGGTTAACTCTTGCATTAGGGAGTTGGGCAGTTATGTAATTTTGAGGTCCTACTTGTGTCCGTCAGGCTCTCGGTATCCTCCCTCTTCCCTCATCGATGGCTGCATTGCCCTCCTTCACACCGGTGACTAAAAAACCTAGGGATTGTGACTCGTATTGTAATGTTCCTAAAGAAAAAGCATCATCCATTTTAGCAAACGAAGCAAAGCAAAAAAAAAATACTGCCATACATTATCATTTTGCGTTTAACTACATATACTGTAGTTAAAAGTTACGTTTTTTTCTAGGTTTCAATCGCCCATTAATTATTATTTTTCATTCGAAGTATTTTGTACCTTCAAACTTTTGTGACCAAGTGTATTCTTATGTATGTGTGTTATCTATCTATCTATTTATCTATCTATCTATCTAT
>JACEEZ010023828.1:0-7500 GCA_016584305.1 Chionoecetes opilio | reverse complement strand
CACACACACACACACACACACACACACACACACACACACACACACACACACACACACACACACACACATCAAAAACAAATAGCTTCTCATGAAACTATAATTAAACAAATATATATAGTAAAAAATTAAATACCAAATCTAACAAAAGATGCGTAAAGGACGAATGTTGATAAATGAAAACAGATCAGAAGAAAAAAAATTGAGTGAGAAGGAAAAAAAAGTTAATAACGGAATGTGTAAGAGGCAAAGAGGCCTGATGAACGAGTAAATATATGAATATGAGTAGAAAACAATCAAGAGAATAAAGGGATATAATTGAAGAATAATGTAATAAGAACCAGCTGGATGATGGTAGTGAAAAATAAAAGAAAATAAACATAAAATATATATACAAAAAAACTTCGGAATTAGATTAAAAAAGAAAAAAGGGAAAAATTATCAGCAAAACATAAGCGACAACAAGACAACACAAGTTTAGATACATCCATAAAACCAGAGATTTAGGAAATAGAAAAAGAGAAAAGAGAGAGGAGGAGGAAGAGAGAAGAAGAGAGGAAAAAAGAGAGAGGAGAGAGAGGGGAGAGAAGAGAGAGAGAGAGAGAGAGAATCAGCGAGAGAGAATATCAGTCGAGAGAGAGAGAGAGAGAAGGAGAGAGAGAGAGAGAAAAGAAGAAAAGAGAGAAGGGGAGAGAGAGAGGAAGAGGAGGAAAAGAGAGAGAGAGAGAGAGAGAGAGAGAGAGAATATCGGCGAGAGAGAGAGAAAGAGAAGAAGAGGAGAGAGAGAGAGAGAGGAGAGAGAGAGAGAGAGAGAGAGAGAGATAGAGAGAGAGAGAGAGAGAGGGAGAGAGAGAGAGAGAGAGAGAGGAGAGAGAGAATATTCAGGCAGCAGGTAGTGGAGTGGTTGTGGTCTCAGCGGTGACTCCAACCCTGGTGAGTGGTGTCCTATCCTCCTTGTCCCGGCCAGACCCCCCGCTGGCCAGGCACAATGGCTCCCCCCACCCCCCCCCCCCCCCCAGCCCCCTCCTCGACCCCAGCGTCCCACAACAAATTGGACTCGCCCAGCCAGAGGACCAGGCCAGGGTGACTTCCTTAGCGTGGTGGAGGAGGAGGGAAAAGAGGACGAGGAGAAGATGGTGTTTGGGGTGATGGTGTGTGTGTGTGTGTGTGTTTGTGTGTGTGTGTGTGTTGTGTGTTTGTGTGTGTGTGTTGTGGTGGTGTGGTGGGAGGTGGGGGGAAGTTTGTGTGTGTGGGGGCGGAGGGGTTGTGTGTGTATGTGTGTATGGGGATTCAGCTATTGGAGAGAAGAAAGTTATTCCTCATTGGTCCTTTATTGTGGTTATATAATGAAGACTAGAGAAAGAAGAAGAAGAAGAGGCTCGAGAGGATAAGGACTGATGGAGAAAAAGAAAGATGAGAGAGAGAGAGCGAGAGACGAGAGAGAGAGAGAGAGGAAGAGAGAGAGAGAGAGAAGAGAGAGAGAAGAGAGAGAGAGAGAGAGAGAGAGAGGAGAGAGAGAGAGAGAGAGAGAGAGAGAGAGGAAGAGAGAGAGAATAATCCACAAATAGCTTATCCCTACAAATATAAACCACGCAACATATCATACATTTTGAAACAGAGGCCCAAACAGGTAGAGGAGGGGGAGGAGAGAGGAGGAGGAGTAGGAGAGGAATACAAAGGAATAACAAAGGAAACAAAACAGCAACGACCGATAGGTCCCTTACAAGACTGTTTGCTTTAACTATACACACTAACTAGATATAAGAGAGAAAGGATAGGAGTAGAAGGCTCCTCCTCACCCACCCATCCCTCCAGCCGAAGCTGGCCGGAAAAGAAGTGATACGCATGCAATATAGAAAAACTGCATGGAATTGTGAGGAAGTTGAAAGCTGTTATCTATGGCTAACTATACTAGTTTGTGGGGTAGGTTATGCATTGATAGATAGGTCATTTTATGTGTGTTTGTAATGTGTGAACCAGTGTGGAGGGTCAAGGGTGTTGTTGCAGCATTGCCCCCTGGGCGCTTTTCTTGGAGCAGCAGTCAATCAGGCCCCAGCTCCGTTCATCCACTGGGGGCGGATTGTGTACTTTCCGATGTAGGAACGCCGTACCTTCAATGCCTCCTGCCTCAGTGACCCTGGTACTTAATCCCGATGGTGGTCACTTACTGTCAGGACCCTAACTGAACACAGCCCTCACAGGTCGAGAGTAGTAGTGGTAACCGTTAACTCGGGCTATCTGTGTGTGTTATGAGGTCCTAATGTATTGTTGGTGTAGGCTCAGTTTGGAAGTTCAGGGGGTGGTGCGTCAGCCTTGGCCTGGCGCTTTTCCTTGGAGGCACAGTCCATCATGCCCCAAGCTCCGTTTCAATCCCTGCGGTAGTGCACTTTCCAAGTAGGACGCCGTGCACCTTTCATGCCCCCTGCAGCAGTGACCCCTTGTATATAATTCGCATGGTGTCACTAACTGACGCCCTTACTGAACACAGCCCGTCACAGGTCCCAAAAGTTGTAGTAGTGACCGTTTACTCGGGCTGTCTGAGACGTGTGAGGGGTTGTGTAGACGCGACTCGCAATCCATTTTACGCAATGAGAGTAAGTTTCAGAGGCCCGCGAGATAAATTTTTATTATTCCGAATAACAGTGACAACCGGGATTTGATATGAAATATTTATCGAGGCGACTTTTAAATGATTCTATTGTAGTTGATTTTACTACGTCTGACGCAGCCATTCCATACGTTTACACCCGGTTTGTGAAGAATGTACTTTGCTTCGTTCGTACAACCGTTTCCTGCTTCTTTAAATCCGTTGTTTCTAGTTGAGCTTGACCGTCTAGCGTGAAAAAGATTTTCTGGGACTAATACGTTCGTAAATCCGTTGAAGATTTTTAAATACTCGATAGGTCACCTTCATTATCCTTGCGTTGGGGGGGATTAGTGGGAAATAAGTTTAAGTTTCTTAACTTATTAACTCCTCCTCTGAGGAGGAGGAGGAGGAGGAGGAGGAGGAGGAGGAGGAGGAGGAGGAAGAGGGGGGGGGGGCGTATGGTTGGTTGGCTGGACATCACATTGTTATGAAGCAGGTAATAGCTAATCTGAACTGCGACCCGGATATAATATTGAGTGTTTTCACGCCTCTCGCCCAACTGATGAACTCTGGAATGTTATGGGAATGAGGGGAGGCACAACTGTCACGCTGTTAATTGTACTTCCATTTTTGTGTGTTTGTGTGTTTTTGTGAATATTTGTAATGTGTTGTTTTTTGTACGTGGGTGTGGTTTTAGCTTGCGATTTTTATTTTAAGGTTAAATGTGTTGTTGAGTCATTTTTGTGTTTTTGTTTTAGTCTTGGTAGAATGAATAACAGAGAGTGAGTGGGGGAGAAAAAATATATCTATATAAATGTCATAATTCGAGAGAAAAAAACACTATCCTAATATCACCAAAAAATTGAAACGCAAGACATGGAAAAGGAAATAAACTTACTAGAAAAATTAACACACACACACACACACGCACACACACACACACACACACACACACACACACACACACACACACACACACACACACACAACACACACACACACACACACACACACACACCTCACACACACAACCCCCCCCCACACACACAACCCCCCCACACATCCACAACAAGAGGGAAAGGGGAAAAAGAGAACACAAAGCAGGAAAGGGGCTCAAGTAATCGTTCCGTTTTGGAAATTAATCCCCACAACACACGCGGCTCACCTGAGAAGCCTCGCCGCTGCTCCATCTCGTTTCGGGTCCAATTCCGCGCGAAGCCTTTTTGGGGCGAGTCCTCGGTTGACTCTTTTCTGCGATGCTTGATTTGGTGGCGCTTGAGGGTCTTCGAGGATCATTCTTATCGAGAATTGACGATATCTGAAGGGGAGGGTGAGAGGTTTTGTTGAGGGAAAGAGGGAGAGAGAGAGAGAGAGAGAGAGAGAGAGAGAGAGAGAGAGAGAGAGAGAGAGAGAGAGAGAGAGAGAGAGAGAGAGAGAGAGAGAGACAATATATGAAGAGACAAAGAGAAACAGAGAGAAAAAATCCCATCAAAACACACAACATATCAATTATAAATAGACAGGCACAGACAGGAGAAATCGTAAAGACTGATAAAGATAAACAGACAGAAAGACAGAGAAACATGGACTAGAGACAGACAAACAAGGAAGCAGACAGATATACAGACAGACAGACAGACAGACAGACGGACGAACATTGATAACATGAAATTGAGAGGGAGAAATTTGATAACCCTTCCCTTCCCTTATTCCCTCCCTCCCTCCTCCCCTCCCTCCCTCTTTCCCTCCCTATCTCACCTGGTTGTTGAGTTTTCCTTATTAATTACCTGTCTTGTGCTCACCTGGGTCCGTCAGGTGAGGCCTCGTGACCTCCTTGCTGTGGCCTCCCGTAATCACCTCATATTAATTAGCTCGAAATTATTTAATTATCCAAATCTAGCTCAGAAGTGGATTTTTTTTTTTTTTTTTTGATTTTCGTTTTAGGGGAAATTAAGATTGGTTTTTTTTTATCATCATGCTTCTAAATACATGTTCATAAAGGGAGACAAATAGTTTCACATTCTTCATCCTTAAAATTGCATTAAGTTTTGAGGGTTTTGAAGCTTGTAAATAATTTTGTAACTTTCTTTTTTTCCGAAAATACAACCATTTTCTATTTTGTCCAGGTTGTGGTTTGTCTTATCTACCTGTTGATCTGCTCGCCACTTTGTACGCGTAATCGTTTACCTGTTCTCTTAATTGTCTACCTGTTCCCTCACATACCTGTTTGAATACCAGCTAATCTACCTGTTCCTCGTGTCTAACAATATGCTTGTTTGCTGTTCTTTCTTCGTCTACCTGTCACCTGGGCTTCCTCACTCCCTGCCTCATTGACAACCCGTCCCTCTACCCTCTACCTGCCTGTCTCACACTTCCCTGGGACACAGATTTACACCCCTTGGACCCTACTTAAAGGGGTACTCACTGGCGACCGCAGGAGTGTGGTGGCACGGAGGGGAGTAGGGGGGAGTGTGGTAGCCTGGGGGAGGGGGGAAGGGGTGTATGTAGGTGGTGTGTCCGTGGGTGGGAGGTACAAGAAAAAGAACCAGAAGGAGGTGTGGTGAGGAGGACAGAGGAGTGAAGGAGACTGCTGCTGTTTCATTCTATTTTCCCTTCCTCCCTCCTACCTCCATCCTCCTCCTCCTCCTCCTCCTCCTCCTCCTCCTCCTCCTCCTCCTCCGCTCCTCTGCGCTCCTCCTCCTCCTCCTCCTCCTCCTCCTCCTCCTCCTCTTCCTCCTCCCCCACTTGTCTCCTCCCTCCTTCACCTGCCTTCTCCCTCCCTCATCACCTTACCTGCGTCACTCGTCTCGCCTGCTTTCGCCTGTCATGCACGAGAGGCAGGCATGTGTGGCGCCCTCAGTCAGCCTCGATCACACGTCCTCTGGTTACTTAGGGCCTTTGAGTGTGGGTGAGGCTGGTTTTCCACCCTTCATTCTGCCTGCCTCTTGGTGACTAAACATGCATCGACACTCTCATCTTCTTCCTCTGAGTGACTCTCGTGTACGTGAGGGTTTTTTTCTGATATTTTTTTTTTTTTGAGAATTGACCTGATGTTTTTTTTCTTTTTTTATGCTGTTGTTGTTTAGGAATGTTTTTTTGTTATTGCATGAATTTTTTTATTGATTGTTGTTGTATTTGTATTAGTGTTGTGTTTGTTATTTTTATTTGCTGTTGTATTTTTCGTTTATATTTTTTCATTTATTTTGTGTCTCTTTCTTCTTGTATATAATTATTTTCTCAGTGTTCTCGTTTGTTACTATGTTATTTTTAGGTTATCCATTATCTCCTTTTGTTATTCTTACGTTGTTTTACTATTCTTTTCTTTCTTTTCTCATTACCTTTGCTTGTTACCGTTTTTTTAGGTTATCTCTTACCTCTTACTGTTATTCTTACGTTGTTTTACTTGTCTTCAGTCTCTTCATCGCGTCATCATTCCCTTTTATTCCTTACTTATCATTCGTTTTCATTATCCCTCTTTCTCTATTTCTCTTATCATTGGAATTACTTTTGTATTCTTCAAACTCAAAACTTCCTCTTATTATTTTCATTCCATAATCTTCTCTCTTTGCGACCTCATTTTCTTCATGTCTCCTCTTCCTTCTTCAATATTTCTTTTCCAATTCTTTCATCTTTTTATTTCGTTTCTTTCGCATCGTTTTTATATATACACTTTCTGTTACTCTGACTTTTTTTTTTTGACCTTTTTGGATTTTACCTTCACCTGCCCTTCTCTCCATTTTCCTTTTCTCCCCCTCTCTGTACGTTCCCCTTCCCCCCTTCACGCCTTTCTCCCTCCCTTCCACCCCCCTCCCCTCCCCTGCCCTTCCGTCTCCTTTCGGTAGTGGACAAGACGGCCGCAACGACCTGCCGAAGATTCTATCGCAAAGGACTGAGTTAATGACACGACCGACCACCTTCTCTCTCTCTCTCTCTATCTCTCTCTCTCTCTCTCTCTCTCTCTCTCTCTCTCTCTCTCTCTCTTCTCTCTCTCTCTCTTCTCTACTCTCTCTCTCTCCTCTCTTCTCTCTCTCTCTCTCTCTCCTCTCTCTCTCTCTCTCTCTCTCTCTCTCTCGCTCTCTCTCTCGCTCTCTCTCTTAGTCGGTGAAAGGATGGTACTGGATCTCTTTTTTTGTTTGTTATTTGTATTTTGACCTTTTTCTCTCACCTGGGCAACCACCTCACCTGCCCCTCACCTGCCGTTTACCTATGACACCTGGCGCCTCATTTCCTCCTTTAGTGTTCCAGGTTCCAGCACGTCACACGCCCTTGGCCTCATCTCACGATCTGGTCCAAAACGGCAACGGTAACATGTTTTTTTTTACTCATTTGACATGCTCCCTTTCACGTTCTTGTTAAATATATCCAATCACATTTTCCCCTTTCTCCTCTTTATCTTTACACCTGCTACCCTCTCCCTCCTTCCTCGCCTTGGACCTCCCACCTGCCCTGCTCCTCTCTACCTGTAAGAACTAATCTCATTTGCAACAAGCTATCAACATCCATCAGGCGCGTAGAGGGACGGGAAAAAACCTGGGTGTATGAGGCGACAGTTTGACGAGCCGCCGCCAACAGAGTCACGCCGGAAAAATTGTCAGCTAGAACGAAAAGCAGAGATCAGGTGAAGACGCCGCCACTTGGACCCAGAAAGTGAAAAGCCACTCCTGTACGTAAGGGTGGGGAGCTCATAGGTAAAGCCCATGGGTAGGAGCCTTAAGGAATTTGGGAAATAGGTCATGTGGGTGTTGGCACGGCTGGGATGGTGGAGAGTGAGTTAGCGTTTCAGTCTTGGAAGAAGAGGGACGGGGAGAGAGAAAAAAAGCCTTCTCGTGTCCCTTCCTTAGTCTACTAAATTGCTGATCGATGAGAATGCAATAACAGATTAATTTCACGAAAAAAAGGGAGAGGTTTCCGGGGGG
>JACEEZ010023827.1:0-11913 GCA_016584305.1 Chionoecetes opilio | reverse complement strand
GTTTTTTTGGGGGGTTTTGGGGTGGTGGTGCTGGTTTTTTTATAGTTTTTTCAATCAAATTTAATAATGGGGCCAATGGTCGTGCAGGCATGTATGATGTAGTTAAAGGACCTTTTTCAGAATATCATTGCGGGGTCATAAATTTGAGAGAGAAACAGAAAACTCAAGGTAATAAAGCCACAAATAGTTTTCGCAATGAGGAAAATGGAATAAAAAAAGGGTGGGAAAAGGGAATGGAAAGGGAAATAGAAGTTTTTTAGGATTGGGATTTATAGCTGAAAAAACTATAAGAATGGGGGTTTTTTTAAATGGTGAGAGGTGTGGAGGGGTGAAAAGTGGGATTGAGTGGAACAGAAAAAATTACGAAGGGGGGTTTTTTGGGGGAGGGTGAAGCTGGTGGGGTAAAGGTGGGTTTGGGGTTGAAAAAAAACTGAAAAAAAAAATTTTACAAATAACAGATATTAAAGGGATTGGGGGAGGGGTGGGAGGGGTGAGTGGGGTGAAAAGTCTTGGCCGGGGGGTTGTGAATGAGGGGTGTGGAGGGGGGGTTGATGAAAGGGGGGGGAGAGTGGGAAGGGGAGGGGGAAGGGGGAGGGGAAAAGGGGGGGGGGGTGAAGGCATCAAGCCCCCTGTACCAGAATTCCCTCTGATAAAAGGCAGTTTTATGCAACACCCTGGTTTGACCCCGGGCCCTTTTCTTGCCCCCTTCAATTTTTTTCTCTCTCTCTCTCTCCTCTCTCTCTTCCCTCTCTCTTTTCTCTCTCTCTCTCCTCTCTCTCTCTTCTCTCTCCTTTTCTCTCCTTCTTTTCCCCTTCTCCTCTTTTCTTTTCTCCCCTCTCTCGATAAACGATGAGGGGGAAACTCAAGATATTGTGATAACTGGGAATGGGGGAAGAGGGGTTGATAAAATGAAATTTTAAATCGCCAGAACCAGTTAGTTATCCTATTAAAAAAAATCAAAAAGGTTTTTTAGTGAGTCGCTATGCCATTTTTGGAATCATTAAGATGGGGATCTGCCCCTTATTGTGGATTAGATAAAATTTTCATCCATTAACCTTTGCAAATACCAACTACAAGGTTTTGCCCATACAAGCGCCGCCACGTCAGCACGAACAGGGGGGAACTCGAACCCCTGACCGATGCGGACGCTGCACATTGCGAGCTCACGTCTCTACCAACCCTTTCCACCCTGCGGGGGCCCTTTTTTGGGGAAAGGAAAAGTATCCCCTTTTTAAGAAGGGGGACAGAGGACTAAGTCCAAATTATCGACCCCCTTATCTAAATCGTGGGAGTTAAATTATTTAAACTTTATTGCAAAAAAAAATTAGAGGCACTTAAAATACAATTTGATCAATGTTCCAACATGGATTCACCCAAAGGGGGGGTCCGTCTCACCAATTTATTGATTTTTTTTTAGGGAAAAGTTTTGAGACGGCAGAAATATAAAGGGTTTGATAATTTCTGGGCTTTAGTAAAGGGTTCGCAATACCCACGGGGCTCTTATAAGGGTTTAAGGGTCATGGAATAGTGGGGAAGGTTTTTTTCGTTGGTCAAGCTTGGGTAAGTAATAGGCAAAAAAGGGTTCAAATTAAAGGTTCTAAATCTGAAAAGGGGGCTGGGGACAAATGGAGTTCCACAAGGGGCTGTTTTTTTTTGGGCCTTACTATTTTTTATTTACATCAAACCCTTTGGGGGTTTTTGGTTAGCAGTGTATCAGTAGTTTGCTGATATACTAAGGGGGGGTAGGATTTTTGATCACAGTCTGATGTAAACATTTGCAGGGGACTTAGATAAACTTAATGAGTGGGTAGTCAAAGGAATGGAATTTATATTGATTGGGGAGGCACTGCAGGGTTTGAATGTTGGTAAAAAAAACCCGGGAAAAAGAACACCATACGAAAAGTACCGCTGAAAAAATCAGAAAGCGAAAAAGCCTTGGATGAGGGTGCCAACCTCCTCCAGGAAAAAATGTTTGAGGCTAGAAATAGAGCTAAAAGGTGTTAGGATTCATTACCCAAAATGTTTAAAATGAAGTGCGGAGTTATTCTAAGCTTTATCTGCTCTAGTCAGACCTCACCTAGACTATGCAGTTCAGTTTTGGTCTCCATATTACAGGATGATATAGCCTTGTTAGAATCAGTGCAGAGAAGGATGACCAAAATGATACAAGGATGCGTAATTTTAGTTATGAGATGAGATTGATTATTAAAGTTACACTCACTCGAGAGACGCAGAGTAAGGGGCGATCTGATAGAAGTTTTGTTAAGTGGAATAAAGGGATTTTAATAAAGGAAGGTAGGAAAAGTTTCTTACGGCTATTACCAGGTAGAACAAGAAGTAACGATTCAAGCTGGAAAAGCGTAAGTAAAAAAGAAATAGGGAAAAACTGGTTCACAATAGGGTGTAATGACTGGAATAGACTCATTAGACAGGTAGTTAGTGCGAGTCATTGGGAGCTTTAAAGAGGGGCTGGATAGGCTCATGGATGGGGAGGAAGGTGGATGTAGTGTTTAGGTAACAGAACTACCTCGTGTAGTCCCCACGGCCTCTTGTAGCTTCCTTTTTTCTTATGTTTTTCTCTCGGCCCCTCTTTTTTTTTTTTTTTTTTTATTTTAAACAACTGACATGGGACATGGGGCCACAATAGCAAAGAGGTTGTTTTAAGACATGGGTGCGAAGCTTAAAGTGTCCCCTGTCCAGGGACATCCTATCTGATTATGGTTTAGTAAACTAAATATATATGTTACAGCTGAGGGTCACTGTCCGTCACAGGCATTTTCAGGCGCACTATTTACACGTACACTGTGTCACTGTGTCCCTGTGTGTCCACTAAAAGTGTGTGTGTCCCCTATTTACCCTTTGACACGACACTGTGTTATGCTTTAAAGGGCACTAAGGCGGATGTGCGGCACCATCTGTGGGCCCCCCCTTCACCTGCTTGCTGGGTGTTCATGGCCACGACATCCACCTCAACCGTGAGTGTTCCACAGTTTCGCCGTGGCCCAGTGAAGGCTCGCTGGCCCATCACGGTGTGGGTCCTGGGGCCTCGAGGAGGAGATCCCCTGACGCAAACCGTCCTGGGTAGCGGCGCTCCTGACCTCCTCCACGGACCCAAAGTCCTGCAAGGTGGAAGAGTGTTGCACCTGGGCCTTGTGCAACACTGTGAGGGCACCGACTCTCCTCCGTGCCCCCGGCTGTCAAGCTGGGAGCGGGGATCATCCCGCCACGCTCCTCTGTAGTCCCTTGTTGTTGTTGTTTTTGTTGTGCTTTTTGTGGCGCTGATTGTTGTTGTTGTCTCGCTGCTGCTTTTCTGCCACTGTTGCCGCGGGCGAAAGTTCCCTGTGATATTGGTCGTCGGTTGGGTGTTGAGGGCCCCACCGCCTCTGCACTTTTGTCCCCATGAAGGTGCACTGGCCTTTCTCTCCAGGTGAGAGGACTGTACTCCAGACGGGCTCACTTGGGCCTTTTTACGCCGCATGAGGCCCTCACGTCAAACAGGGGCCTTTCTCGGGGCGGGGGTCACCCTCGGGAGGCTCGACGTGCCACTGTCTCCGGGGGCGGGCAAAGCGAGCCCGGGTCAAACCCCCCCCCCCAGATTTTATGGATCCTTGATGGGAAGGGGGTCGTCCCCGAAATTCACTTCCCCTCGAGTACCGGGGTTTCCCCTCGAAAGGCCTCCCGGGTGGCTTTTAGCCTGGGGTCCCCCCCGGGGGCGGTTGGGGGGCAGATCGGGGGAGTTGGGGGCAGGCCCCTTCTTTTTCAAAAGGGGGGGTTTTTTCTTTTAGGGGCTCTCTTTTTCCCCTCTCTTCTCTCCTCTCTCTCTCTCCCTCTTCTCTCCCTTTTCTCTCTCTCTTCTCCTCTCTCTCTCTCTCTCGCTCTCCTCTCTCCTCTCTCTCTCTCGTCCTCCTCGCCCCCTTCCCTCTCCCCTCCCTCTCTTTTCTCTCTCTCTCTCTCTCTCTCTTCCCCCCTCTTCTCTCCCCTCTCCCTCCTTCTCTCTCTCCTCTTTCCCCCTCTTCTTCCACTCTCTCCTCTTCCTTCCCCTCTCTCCCTCTTCCCCCCCCCCTCTCTCTCTCTCTCCCCTCTCTCTCGTATCTTTTTTATTGTGTTCTGCATGCCCTTTTCTATCTTGATTTTTTTTTCTCTCTTTTATAATTTTTAGGTTAATATGGTAAGCGTAATAGAAACATTTTCTTTTGAGAGTGCTAAAATAATGCTGGGAAATAATGATGAAAAGTAACAATAATGGTGGAAATGAAAACCAAAGTTTAAATGGAAATAATCATGATAATTAAAATTTTTAAAAAACAAAATTAATATAGTAATAAAAGAATAATTTTGGGTTTTACGTACACTGATAATCCCTGTATTAAAAATAAAAAAATTTTTGAAATGATTTTTGTTTTTTACCCATTGTAAATATCATCTTTAAAAACTCTTTCATTATTGCTTTTCCCCCATCATCTCATCTCATTTAAAATACATTCATTCAAAAACCCCCAATTCCTTTTTTTTGGGGGTTAATATAATTTCATGTTTTTTTTTTTTTCATTTTTTCCTGGAAAGTTTCAGTTACATTTTTTTCAGGTCATTTCCCGTTTTTTTGGGAGTATTTTTATTTTTTTCATTTTTTTTCGTTTTTCAGTTATTTCCATTTTCCAGTTTTTCATTTAAAGTTTTCATTTTTTTTCAGTTTTTTTACTTTTTTCAGTTCAGTTTCAATTTTACCTTTTCATTTCTTTTTCCCAGTTATTTTTTTTTCATTTTTAATTTTAAAGGGTTTCGGTAGTTTCAGTTTTCCCATTAAAATTGTTTTTTAAATTTTCCCCAACCCTTTGTTTCTTTTTTTCCCAAACCATGGCGCCCTTTTGTCAAAAATTCGCCCCATGATTTTTGCGTTCCCCTTTTTTATCTAATTTTTTACGTTTTTTTTTACCTCCGCCAACGAACTGGGGGGTTTATGTTTTTCCCCCCCTATCTGTCTGCCCTGTCTGTCTGTCTTTTTTGTTAGTGTCGGGTTTTCCCTCAAAAAGGTTACAAATAGATTTGGACCAAACTCGTAACCATGTCTTTTTGGGGTTTTAGGAAAAACTGTTTTATTTTGGTGAAAACTATTGAAAAAATGTTCCCATGGAAACCAAATTAAATGAAATATTGGGGACCGGGGTATGCGCCCCTACTGAGGGGCATTTTATATATATATTTTAAAATTTTAATATATTATATATATATATATATAAAAAATATATATATTTTTTATATATAATTTTATATATATATATTATTTTAAAATATATATATAATAATATATATATACGTATTTTGATGAAATTTGGGGCGGACTATGCGCTGACTAGTCCCCCCCCCCTCTTATTTCCTTGTTTTTCGCTGTATATTTAGCAAACGTTAAGGGAACGTAAAGAAAACCAGCTTTTTCTTTATTGTTTTCCCTTTTTTTCTGTTGGTAAAATTCCCTGTAATCGCTTCTCTTTATAAGTTCAAGGGTTTCTGTTTTTTCTTCGATAGTAAATAGTAGTGGGGGATTATTATTTTATTATTATTTTGTTTGTAGTTGGGGATAGTGGGAGGGAGTAAAATAAATATATATGTATTTGTAGGGTAGTAGTCATGTTGTATTCCAACCCCGACCCCCCGAACCAAAACCAAGCCAAGACCAACCCTTCGAGACCAAAACCAAGACCAAAACCAACCCCTTTCCCAACCAAGACCAGCCTCCGAGACCAAGACCAAGACCAAAACCAACCCTCCGAACAGACCAAGCCAAGAAAAATCTATAATTTTTTTTTTTTATAAAAAAATTTACTATTATCTGAATGTTTTTGGGCCCCTCGGGGTAAAAAATTTAAAATTTTATTGTCCCGTCCCCGTTTTTTAAGGAAAGGGTTTTTTAATTTTTTTTTTCATAATGGGCCTTTAAAAATAAAGGACCTAATTAAATTTTCCCCTATAGTTTTCAGGTTCAAAACATAAAATTAAAAAATGTCAAATTAAAACATGACTCGTGGGCCCGCCTTTTCCGTGAGCTTTTCTTCGAAAATACAAACTGCTGTTGGCTTTTGGTTTCCGGGTTTATTTAAAAAAAATAAAATTGTGGTCCTTGAAAAGCAAATTTTTTTTAAATGGGTTAAGATGCCGCCCTGATTACTCATCTCCGGGGTGCGAAAGGAACTAACCCCGGACTAGTCCCCTTTTCCTACACCTCCCCTGTCCGACGTCCTATGTCACTTGCCCCGACAGAGTTGCCAGGTTCCCGCCAATTGTTTTAATTTTTTGCCAAAATTTCTCAACAAATTTTAATTTAAAAAAAATTTTTTTTTTTTTGAAAAAAGAAAAAAAAGTACCGTTTTTTTTTGGTTTTCCCTTTCAATTCCCGTTTCATTAAAGTAGAAATTTAAAGGGGGGAAAACTTAAAAAAATTTTTAAAAAAATTTTTTAAAATTAAAATAGTTAGGTTTAAAAAATTTTTCTTTTTGTTCGGGTGGAAAAAAAAATTGGAAAAAAACAATTTTTTTTCTTTCCAATGGAAATCTTTAATGGTGGTTTTTTCGAAGGGGGGGGGATCTAAGTACTTTAAAAACCCCAAGGGGAAAAGAGGGAAAAAACCGTGGTTCCGGTTTTAAAGCAGTCCCGAAAAATGGTTTTGACCCACCATCCCTTTAGGTTGAGGGAAGTTTAATTTGAATATTTAAAAAATTTAGCAAAAAATTTTGGCCCGGAAAACGAACCCCTGATTTTTTTTTTATTATAAAAAAAATTCCCCCCCTCCATTATTTTTAATTTTGATTTCCCCCCAAAAAACCAAAAATTTAAAAAATTTAAAAAAAAAAAAAACCAAAAAAAAAATCGGGGGAGCCGTCTGAACCCCCCCCCAGTCCCTTGTTTTGGGGAATAGGGTAGAAAAGGGTTGTTTTTGTTTTTTTTTTTGTTGTTTTTGTTTTTTTTGTTTTTTTTTTTTTTGTGGGGGGGAAACTTAAAGGGTTTTTTTTTTTGGGGGTTTTTTTTTTTGGGGTTTTGGGGGGAAAAAAAAGAAAAGGAAAAGAAAATATTTTTTTTAATAATATATAAGGAAGTTTTTGTATTGGTATAAATTGTTTTTGGTTTAAAAAGGTTAATTTTTTCAGTACCAAAAAGATTTTTTTTTTGTTTTGTTTTTTGTTTTTTTTTGTATATAAGGTTTTAAATTGTGTTTTATGTAAGTAAAGGGGTTTTGTTGTTTTAAAGGGGTTTAAAAATTTTGTTGGTTAATGCGAAAGGGTTTAAAAAGTTTGAAGAAAAAGATAGTAGTACCCTTGTAAAAATTTTTGTTGGAAGTCGGGGTTGTGTTATGTGAGAAATTTAAATTTGGATTTTTTAGAATATTAAAAAGATTGTTTTTTTATGATAAAAAGGAATTTTTAAAATTGGGGCCCTTTTATTTCCTTTTGTTTTTATTTTCTACCTCTTACCCCCACCCTTTTCCCCTTTACCTTTTTATTCCCCACCCCCCTCTTTAAAACACCAACCCCCCTCACCCCTCCCCTATCATTTCCTCTCCCCCCCCTAAAAAATTATTAGATTTTAATTAATGATTTTTTTTTTCCTTTTTTTTCCCCTCCCTTCCTCTCTTCCCCCCTTTCCCTTTTCTCTCTCCCTCCCTTTTTCCTCTTTTCATATTTTTTTTTTTTTATTTTTTTCCTTTTTTTTTTTTTTTTCCCCTTCTTTTCCCTTTTCCCTCTCTCTCTCTCTCCCCTCCCCCCCCGCTCCTCTCTCTCTCTCTCCCCCTTTCTCTTCTCTCTCCCCGCTCCTCTTCCCCGTGTCCTCTTTTTCTCTTTTTTTTTTTTTTTTTTCCCCGGGAAATTGGTCAAATTTTTTTCTTTTTATTTTTTAAGGAAACAAAAAAAAAACCCCAACTTTTTTTTTAAGCAAAACCACACACAAAACCACAACACACACACCACACACACCAACACCAAAACACACACCACACACACACACACACACCACACACAAAACACCCCCCCAGATTTTGACCCCGCAAACACTTCCCCAAACCGAAATTTCCCAAATTCGAAGCCCCCTTCTTTTTTCGGATATGCGGAATTTAATGTTTGTGGTTTTGCGTTTGTGGAAGCACTTCCGCAAACGCAAATTGTCCCCAAACTCTCAATTTTTTAACACGATTCCCTCGCGGCACTCCACCGTCCAGAAACGCTGCTTGTCCCCAGGGGCTCCCCCTTTTTGATAAAAGGATTTTTTGAGGGGCCACACACCCTGCACTCTGGGCAGAGTGCTTAAGTTGGGGGGGTGTTCCGTTTTCTTTCCTCTAAATAAAGGGTGAGGAAAGGGCGTCCTTCCTTCTTCTTTTTAAACATTTTTATGGACTAAGTAGGGGGAAAAGTTGCAGATAAAAGTGATCGTGGAGCCCCCTGGGGAACCCCCAAGAACTGATCTTTTTTTTTGCCGATGAGAAAATCTTTCTGATCCGGAGTCCTGGTGAGGCTCTTGAGGCGCTGCACGCGGAGGCAAACCTCTGGGGCTTGAGGCCCCGGGCTCAAGACCAAGGTCCGGGTATTTGGAGGCTTATTTAAATGAAACAGTCGTCTGTTAAAAATTAGGGTACGCCTTTAAAACAAAATTCCCCTTTTTCTAACTTTGGCATCCCAATTTCCTATGTAAAAGGGAATTCTAAGATGTTTTTATCTGATTCCATTTTGCATTTGAAAATTTTTACTATGCAAATCGCCTTTTATATTGCACCCCCTTACGAATATGCTTTATGAGTACCGTGTCCGGTTGGTCCTGTTTATTGCTCATGCACCAAAGATTTCCCCAATGCTACGTGTAAGCTCTTCTGATCATTTCTTCACAGGCACTACATCAAGTTGTCACGCCTCTACGTTTCCTAGGCGTGTCCATCTTTCCCTTCTTGGGGACCCTGAAGCAGGGCATGGTCTCCCGGTGGTGGGCCCGTGCCCGTGAACCCGTCTCGGGCCTGCTGCCCCCCCCTGCGCCGCAGCCTCTGCCCTGCTTCACGACTCTTTTTGGGTGCTCTGTGTGTGGATAAAACCCCGGGAAACCTCTACGGCTTGACCAATCTCCTGATCTGATCCCCGGACATAAACATGAATTCCGGCTCGTGCCCCTGGCCAGGCTGCCCTGATCAGTGTCTGCAAGCTGGTGGTGAAAAGTTCAGCGGGGGTTATGTGGGGTCTTCACTGGTGTCCCCATACCCTCGCCACCCCAGCTTAAAAATCGGGGTAGGCGAACCTGGGGTCGTCCTCCTCTGATTCGCCATCAGCGAGGGAGGACACTTCTGAGTGTGCGAACCTGCTCCGTCCGCACGAAAGGTCCACTGTTTGGACCTTTTTGGGCGGGGCGCCCCCTCATCACTCTGACTGCATAGGATTTTGGGGGGGCCCGTCCTCTAGTCGTGGTGACCTTTGTCGAGTAGAGTTTGAAGTACACCTGCGGCAGTATTGACTGGGATTTCCAGGGTGTTTAGTTCTTTGCCACCCCATCCTGCTTTCTGGCCCACATGTACACGACGCGGGGCTGGGGTGAGCCATCTGGAGGGGGGACCCTTTTGCCACATTTTATCCCTGCAGCTCGGACGGGAAACGCCCCGTTTCACACCGGGACCGCTGGTAGGAGACCTTGGTCAGGGGACATGTTGACCGGGGTATACTCCGGTATCTCCGTGAATCTTCACCGCCTGGCACTCCTCTGAACTCTGGTTGTACTGCATCTCTTCACGTTGGCAGCAACTGCACACTGGCCCGTGAACCGTTTCAGATGAGGTAGCCCGTCGATGCTGGGGTAAGGTGGGGCCCGGGGGCAACTCGTTTTGTTTGCAACACGCATTTACTCCAGAAGACTTGCGTCCCAGCATCTTCTCCAAAAAGGCGTGGGGTACCACCCTTCCACCCCGTGTTGGCCCTAGTTGAGTCACCTTTCGTAAAGATCATGAGTGGGGGATCGTTGTCACCAGCAGTCTAGAAGCCTGACCCCCCTTGAAAGCAGCTTCTCAGGGGCACCGGGTCCTCTGTACAAAGTGCCAAAGGTACCTTCCAGATCTCCCTTTTCCTGCACATGCTCCTCCCCGATAACCCTTGATCAGTTTCCCATAGCTGTGGGGACCATCCCCTGGTCCCTTTTCCTTCCCCCAGGGAACCCCAAACCAACTATTTTGGGCCCTGGTCCCTGGGGTTTTCCCCCCGGTCAAATCCCCAGCCCCATGCCATGGCATCCCCGCCTGGGCCCCCCTCAGCTTGTTGGAACGAGCCGGTACGACATGTCTGGGAGAGGGGGCCTCAGCGTAAAGGGCCCGGGGGAATCCAAAGCCGGGAACAGCACAGTGGGCGGAGCGTCGAGCCGGATGCTTGCTAGCGCCATGTTCGGGACGGCATTGTGTTTTTCCCTTCGCTGGCCTGTCCCAAATCTGCTCCAAGGGGGGCCGGACCCCAGCCTCTCCCCGAGCACCGGTCTACCCGTATGGCACTCCTGTTGCTCCTGCCTCTTTCCTCTGAGGCAGGGTGAACCCACTCCTCCCCCCTCCTCAAATCCTGGTGATTTCCCGCCTGGGCCCGGAACTCTCTCCTCCTCAGCTCTGACTTTTCATCTTTTTGCTTCTGCTTTTCAGCTTACCTCGTCTTCCAAATGCTTTCCTTTACTGCTTTCCTTGCTATGCGCCCATTCTTGTCTCCCCGTCTCATCTTTCCTCCCCCTCCCCAACTTTGAAACCCCTGGGAGTACAGCCACTCCCGGTCAAAAGTAGGGGCTTTGCTGGCCAGGGGGCAGTCACCTGCAGTTTCTCTCACGTGGCTAGCTGGGGGTTGGAGCAGTGGGATTCCGGTCCTTGCAGAGGAAATCGTGTGAGGGAGGGGCCCTTATGTCAAACAGCCTGTCCATATTTTTTCTCCACGAATTCCTTTACTGCTTTAGTTGCTCTGCTCTCACCCCTTTTCACTAAACCCTTTTTCCCAAAAATTTTCTTCCTTCTGGTCCGGACCGGTTAAAAACAACCCTGGGGGTGCAAACTGCGCGTCTGATTTCTTCCACTGGGCAAGCAACTGGGGTCAAACCTTCGCAAAGTCTCTCACTGGGTACCCCCGCTTGCCAAAACCCCCCCCGGATGCCGCTGGTTCTTGAAGGGATTCCCCTCTTCATCACGCCGCGATACGTGGCCCTCACTCTCAGCAAACCCCTCCACCCCAACAAGGCGGCCACTTGGATCCAGAGTCGTCTGTTGGGGCTTCGACCCACTTGGGTTTCAAGAGAAGCCCCTCCTGAAAGGCGATGAAGATTTTTATATAGGTGCCAAAAGAAAGCCGTTTCTTTGCGGGGGTAGTATGTTTTTTTCATAAGATATAAAGTCCTTTTTTTCATACAAAAATGCTCAAAACCAAAAAGTTGAAAACAAAATACCCTTAAAAATTTAAATTTTTAACTAAGAAAACACCCTGCCAAATTCGAAATAATCATATTTCCTTTTCATTGGACCTGGCTACCCCACGTTTCATGCTTTCGGCGAGGAAATTGGGAAACTTGGGGGAATTTTGCATACCTTTGGGAGCGCAGCCTAAAGTGGCGGGTCACGTCAAAAAAGGGCTTACGGGGGATTGAATTTCCCAGGTTTTTTTAAAAACTCGCTCAGCAGATATTTTACTTTTTACTCCCGTGCGGAGTACAAAGATCCGGATCTTTAGTCGCTTTTAATCCCCGTCTTACTAAGGTTGTGAGCATGAAAACCCAAAAACGACTTGAAAAGGCGAAACGATGCCTTGGTACTAAGTTCTTTGCAGAAGCATGGGGTATCGTGGGATGATTACGTGTAATCGCGATTGCCACGTGAACTGAATCGAGGCTATTACGTGCATAGTCCTCGCGCCCAAATTTTTCATATTTGGGGAATGTGGG
>JACEEZ010023826.1:12500-18451 GCA_016584305.1 Chionoecetes opilio | reverse complement strand
ATGTACCAAGTGGGGCTAATCGCACTAATAACGTAATATTCCAGTTAATAATTACGCATTTTTCCTAGTATAGGGTAGCCGCAACCGCAACCTGCGGTTGTCCTAAGTCTGATAACCGCAACCAAAACCGGGGTTGTAGAAAATTTGAAAACCGCAAACAAAACCGCAACCGTGGTTGTGAAAACCGACCACTCGATCCATCACAAATATAATATATACGTATATATATATATATTATATTTATATTATATATATATATAAATATATATTATATTTTTTAAATCATATTTTATTTTATATTATAATATATTTATATATTTGTAACACCTGCCACGAGCCTGGCTGGTGTGTGTCCTCGGGTGAGTGAGGAGGAGGAGATGAGGAGAGAGAGATGGGGAGGGGGAGGTGCCTCCGCCCCTGGGGTCCCGCGTGGCGGGCGTCACTCGGGTTAGTAGGGGTCCGGGCCCTTTAAATAGCGAATACACGTCCCTCTCTGCTCCGCAGCCTCTTGCTATCCATCGTCGTTTAGTTGCTGCGATTTGGTAGTTGTTGAGTCTTTGTGTGGGAAGTTTGCCCTGCATTCACTGAGTCAGTGAATAGCTGAGGAGTCTGAAGTTGTAGTATTTCTTGCGTAGTATTGAAACACGTGGGTTCCACCATTTGGGTGAGGCTTTCGGGCTGACCACGTGCTAAGTTTAATATTAACGGACGGAAGGCGGGAAACGAATGGTTACCGGTTTTGGAGTTTTGACTAGCACAAGAGACACTGACACACACACACATCGCCTGTACACTAATTAACCTTTGTTCTGCGAGCCAGCTCATAACATAAATACCATTTTTCCCGTCCTTCTGGGCAGTGATAGAAAGTTGGGGGGTTTGCACTCCAGTAATAACGTAACAGGGAGGAACTTTCCATCACCACTGTTTAACGCCCATAGATAAAAAATCGCGGTAGCATTTTGAAGCGTACGTAGTATATTTCTTCAAGTATCACTTAGAGGGAGGTGAGAGCAGAGGGTGCTCTCACTCTTTGTTTGTTTGTGATACAGCCGGGCCTGTCAGTAGCCTAGGCTGTAATCGGTAGTATACGTTTGTATTTTTAGCAGGCGAGTAGAAGGGGGGGTTACGGCCCCTCTCTTTCTCTGGATCGAAGCTGGAGGGCTTCTATCGGTTCACGGTTAGTAAACAGTCTGTTGCGATTGGGGCCGCAGTCGTAAAATATATATATATAAATATATAAATATATAATATATTATTTTATATATATTATTTTTATATTATATATACCACGGTTGCCATCAATAATTGTAAAACTTGGGACCTCAGAGTTGCCGATTGCTGATATTCCCGATAAGTAAGGTTTGCATTCCTGACCTTTTTATTTTTTGAAAATCATAAAGGGTTTACTGAAAATAAAGTAAATAAAATGAAATAAAATCAAATGTAGTTTTAATATTGAACTGTAAATAAAATGGTAAGGGTACAGAAGTTCTGGAACTTTTTAAAATTTTTCAAAAACGTTCCCTGTGAAGGACAACCCAAATAGCTCCCTCTTTGTACCCCCTAAGCTAGGTTGACCCGGTCAGTCACCACATCCCTAAACTCGCCCCACTCAAAAGTTACCGTTAACATTAAGGGGCTATAGGTTATATATATGCCCCAAAGTTATATGCATGATTCTTTCACTTATTTCAAAAACCCATTTTTGATTTGTACAGTGACCCATTATGAACATGGCAAACAGCTCAGTTTTTGATGAAATTTCAAGGGAATTTAAAATAAAAATAAAAAACAATAGCAACAGTATAATGTGATACCAAAAACAGAAACAAAATTATCAAAAGCTTAAACATAAATAACATTAATTAACAACTTACTAAACAGGTCACTGCCTCCCGGGTGAGGGTGAGGCGTGAGCCGTAGATGGTGGTGTCGTTCAGGCTGGGCCCCGCTCCAACAGGGACGAAAAGGCCGACATGCGCCTAGGGAAGGGACCCAAATCGACGTCATAAAGATCTTAAACCCCTGCCGAAGAAAAGGGGAAAATTTTTTGAAGGTCTAGTTTTTTTCCCGGGGTGAAAAGATGCGGCATTTTTTGCAAAAAAAGAGCTCATTTCGCTTGCTACTTACTGGTTAGAATTTCCCCACCAGATCCCTCTAAAAAGAAAGGCGCGCGGGAGCCTCCCTTGCATGAAAAACACATCATACGTTCCTGCTGCCGCAGGAACTACAGCTTTGGAATTTTTCTTCAAAAAACCAAAATTTTTCGAAATGCCCGACTAGCTCAAAACCATTTAAAGGTTTCCCTCTTCGGATGGATGTTTTCAAGATTTCAATGTTGCTAAAGAAAATCGTAGATTGAGCTTGCGTTTAAAAATGCATAAAGGGCTTCCCATGACCCTCCTAAAAATGCGAAAACCAAATTTTGCAATTTTTGGGGCGCAAACTGCCAACCTTTTTACGTTAAATGCAAAATTTTCAGAGCCAGTGTTACTCCTCGGGGAAAAGAAAAATGATGTCTTGTCCCAAAAAAAGGGGTCAGTGATCACCGAAATAAAAAGTTTATCCAATGAAAAAAGTGACGTGATTGGGCAAAGTATAAAGGGTATTCTTTTTTTTCACAAGGCGTCATTTTCAATTTTTACTACATGCTTATTGATTTATAGTCATGGGAAGAAAGAAGGACCAAATTTTTTACTTTCTTCTCCATCCCACTCAACCATCCTCCCTGACATAACGAGCACTCCCCCGCCGCCATCGCTGCCCCACCCGCACACCCCTGCTCCTCCCCGGGCTGGCGAGGACCCGGCGGGGGGGCTGCTCTCGGATACATGGTGGCTGCCCATTTCATTCCTCGACATCGGTACAGCCTTATACACTCCCCCACTCCGTCCCGGAAGTTGTTGATAAAATCGTGCTTTGAAAAATTTTGGCTGTGAAGTATATGAAACAACCCATGTTTCCAAATTTTAAATATCATTAAATCAAACCTTTTAGATTGAACTTTTGCTAAAACTTAATGGGCAAAAAGCTTATTATCACTTTGGTTTCATGATTTTTTAATGATACAAGCTCTACCTAGGATTGATGTGAAATATCTGCAGGGTAAGGAAGTGCTGGAAAAAACCCCCAAAACTTGCGTGATCCTTTTTGAATTAAAAAATTTTAGACGTTTGTGAACGATAATTAAAAATTAAAAAAAAATTATTATTTGGTACAAATACCCTTTTAAAAACTATACTATGTACTATATATATATATATAATATATTTTAAAATTATATATAATATATATATATATAAATTTTATATATATAATATATATATATATAATAATATAATATATAATAAATTTTTATATATATATTTAAATTTTATATAATTAATATTATATATATATATATTTTTATTTTATATATATATATATATATATTTTTATTTTTATATTAAAATATATATTATATATATATATTATATATATATAATATATATATTATATAATATATATATATAAAATATATAATATACTAGTATATTGTTATAAGGTTTTTTGTCCCAAATTTAATATATATTTTTTTAAATTTTTAAATTATCGTTCACAAAACGCGAAATGTTTTAATTCATAAGGACAGTCAAGTTTTTTGGGTTTTCCCGCACTTCCTTTCCCTGCAGTATTTTACATCAAACCCTATGGGAGAGCTTGTATCATTCATAAACTGCAACCAAATGATAAAAAAGCATTTGCCTTTAAGTTTTTAGTCAACTTCAATATAAAATGTGTTTAGATTTTTAAGATATTCTAGAATTGGAAAAGTAGTTTTTTATATACTTTACGCCTACATCTTTTTAAAACAGATTCTTATCAAACTTTCCCGGGGGGATGAGGGTGGATAAGGCTGTACACGATGTCGAGGGAAAGGGAAAATGGGCAGCCACCTGTTCCCCAGCCTGCAGCCCCCCGCCGGATCCCATCGCCCCCCGGTGGAGGGGCACGGTGTGCGGGGAGGACGCGATGGCGGGGCGGATGTGCTCGTTAGTCAGGTGAGGATGGTTGAGTGGGATGGAGAAAAAAGTCAAAGGTCCCTTTTTCTTTCCCATGTAGTAATCACATAAGCAGATAGTAAGAAATTTTAAAAAAGACGCACTTTTGAACAAAAGAATATTTCCCTTTTACTTGACCAAAACACTGCCCCACTTTTTATTGGAAAAAATATTTATTTCGGTGATCACTGACACCCTTTTTTTTGGGCAGAGACATCACTTTTTTTGCCCCCGAGGAGTAACACTGGTCTCTAAAACGGGGGGGGCATTATAACTACAAAGGTTGGATTTGCGCCCAAAAAATTGAAATTTGGGTTTGCGCTTTTTTACGGAGGGTCAGGGAAATGCCCTATATGCATTTTCAACGCAAGCTCAATCTACGATTTTCTTCACAATCATTGAACTTTAAAAACAGTCACATCCCGAAAAAGGGGCCTTTAAATGGTTCGGCTATGTCGGCGCATTCGAAAATTTAGGTTTTAGAAAGAAAAGGTTCCAAAACTGTAGTTCCTGCGGCAGCAGGAACAGTATGAGTGTTTATGCAAGGAGGCTCCAGTGCAGCCTTGCTTTTGAGAGGTTTTGGTGGGATAATTTTAACCCTAAGTACAAAGCAGCAAAGAGCTCTTTTCTTCAAAAAATGCCCCTCTTACACCCGGGGGAAAAAAATAGACCCGTCAAAAATTTCCCCTTTACTTCGGCAGGGTTAAGATCTTGATGCGTCGATTGGGTCCCCCTTCCACGGCGCATGTCGGCCTTACGTCCCCTGTTGGCAGCGGACCTCGGCTGAAAAGACACACCCTCTACGGCTCAGCATCACCCCCACCGGCAGCAGCTCGACCTGTTCGTAAGTTGTTAATTAATGTTATTTATGTTAATGTTTTGATAATTATGTTGCTGTTTTAGCGTATCATCATTATCCCTGTTGCTATTGTAGTTTATTTTTTATTATATTACCGTTGAATTGTCATCAACACAATGAGCTGTGTTTGCCATGCTTGCATAATGGCAGCTGTACAAATTCAAAAGTGTTTTAGACAATAAGTGAAAGAATCAATGCATACTAACTTAGGGCCATATATATAACCTATAGCCCATATATATGTTAGCGGTAACTTAGAGGGGGACTGAGGAGGATGTGGTGACCTGACCGGGTCAACCTATGCTTAGGGCAGTACAAAGAGGGAGCTATTTGGGTTGTCACTTCACAGGCAACAGTTATGAAAATTCTTAAAAAGTTCCCAGAACTTCTGTACCCTTACCATTTTATTTACTAGTTAAATATTAAAACTACATTGTTTTTATTTACTATTTTATTTACTTTATTTACAGTAACCATTATTGATTTATACAAAATATAAAGGTCAGGGAAAGCAAACCTTTACTTATCCGGAATTATCGCAATCCGCAACTCTAGGTCCCAAGCTTGACAATTATCTGATGGTCAACCTGTGTGTATATATATTATATATAATATATATATATATAATATATAAAATATATATATATATATATAATATATAAAATATTGTTACGACTGCGGCCTCAATCGCAACAGACTGTTCACTAACCGTGAACCCATAGAAGCCTCCAGCTTCGATCCAGAGAAAGGAGGGGCCCGTAACCCTCCCTTCTACTCGCCTGCTCAAATACAAACGTATACTACCCATTACAGCCTAGGCTACTGACAGGCCCGGCTGTATCACTAAAAAAACAAAGAGTGAGAGCACCCTCTGCTCTCACCTCCACTCTAAGTGATACTTGAAGAAATATACTACGTAACGCTTCAAAATGCTACCGCGATTGTATCTATGGGCGGTTAACAGTGGTGATGGAAAGTTCCTCCCTGTTACGTTATTTCTGAGTGCACCCCACTTTCTCATCCCACTGCCCAGAAGGACGGGAAACTGG
>JACEEZ010023826.1:0-5000 GCA_016584305.1 Chionoecetes opilio | reverse complement strand
ATTCTTAATCTATATAAAGAAAAGTCAAAGTTACCAATGACAAAATTTGGTGAACGCTAAAAGAAAATCACCAAATATCTCTAAGCACTATAACATAAAAAAGGAAGTACCATAGATAAAAAACAAAACAAAAAACAAAACAAAAAGACAAACACAATAGACATATAATTACATTACTAATAGATTGTAATAATACAAATTTAGGCTTATTACTGAGCATACGTAGATACTATAACAGAAAATAATCACTAATTTTGAGATATACACTCAATATTAAGCTTATTATTGTACATGCAGTTGCAAATTATCAAATGTGCCATTGAATAAATCGTCGAGTGTATTAAATCCATATGTGTCGCGAATATGTTGTGAGAAGGGACACCGTTGTATGACAAGCGGCAAGCGGCCACGGCCCCTCCTGTTCCACCTGCCCACCTCCACAGCTGACCAGTGTGCTGACAGGCGAAAACAGCTGAAAGCTATTCTGTGGTCTTCCCTTACTCCATGCCTACATGTATAAATATCATGTACCGTTAAGGTGGGATTCATTTCTTTAAGTAATTTTCCTGGAGGAATCAGAGAGGGATAAGTCACACTTACGTGTTTCCATGGCAACAGCTATGTCATCTCTATCATGATCAAGCAACTGTGACACAAAGGATCTTGTATTATATCTTGTATTAAGTGTTGTATTAACTGCAAAAACTAAAGGATCATCAGTCATTTGTGAGCGCTCCTGCCAAATCTTTCTAAAGAAATGTCTTTGTTTACTCCGCACAAGATCTTTTAAGTGGCGGGTAACCTAACTCCGCATAGCACATATCATTACAGGTTGTTGTCCTAACACCTACTAATTGTTTGAGACACTAGTTGTTCAGCTTTGTCACTGGCCTAAGATCAGCATTAAGCCATGACTCACACCCGTACAATATTGCTGACATGAGTGCTGCGTCAAGATCCGCTTCTTAACTACAAAAGGAATGTCATTATTTTTCTTTAAAAAGGAAAAAAAAATATTAACATAGCCATCTTAGTGCTAGCATGAACCTTAACAGCAGAAGAGGCAGAACCATCACGCGTGAATGGTGATCCTAGATATAATTTTGATCACATGACACTACAACTAATTCATCCAACCTCAATGGTTCACTATCTCTCAAGTTCCCCCAAATGACAGGATAGATAAGGCCCCTGTACAGAGCAAGCATCTGAGAGGGAGAAGAAATTGACGAAACACCACAGGACACCTAACTTCTTAGATTCTGATTTACCAAGATATGATGTATGGAATTTTCAGTTCAGATATTTACTAAAGAATAGCCCAATAATGTTCATTGTAGAAGAGGGAATACAGTTGAGTGTCATTGAAAAAGAGGGGATATATGTCTGTCTGGAAGGTAATGTCGAGAAGACAGGTGCAAAATGGGGTTTTTGTGGCATTGAACAAACAAGGTTTGCTCTGCCTCAATCAGAAATCAAAGAAAGATCAGAAATTAGGCGCTCAACGGCATCCTTCCGTGAATCACTTAATTCCTGTTCAGTTGGACTACTAGAGAATGACGTTGAAAGCCAATACTTCCTCTTACCAGTCGATCTTGCAATATAAATTACTCAGAAAGTCACATTATACTCGTGTGTAGCATTCTCTGTGCAAGTGTGTGTATCATGAAAAATATACATAACAATCACATTTTGAGTGTTTTCTTATTAAGTATGTGAAGGGCTTTCAAATACAAGTACTTTGGTTGAAGAAGCATGAGGGAGCAACCACTGAATGGGACGCAGTGATGAAAACGTTAGAAACCACAGATGTCTACTCAATACATAATTTGTCCTTTCTCAGGCAGTTTGTTCCTCTTGGGCAACATCTTCGGCAGCCTGGCATCGCTCCTGTCATGGCTACCTCTGGACGCCGTCCCAGCTTGGCCCTGGCAGCCCTAGTGGCCTTGATAGGCTGGCTGGGAGTTATTCTGATCCCCGTCTACCCTGGCATCATCCTGCGAGGTGAGGCCAGTCACTGGGCATTATTGAATTCATGAAAAGGAGTGTCCAGTGCATAAAATATCACTTAATTTGCAAGGCTACCTAGTCTGAATGACAAAGTGAAGTGTCCACATGAGTCATAAATTATCCATATCAACCCTTTCATGTAAGTTGTCAGGTCATGGCCAAGCGAAGACGTGTTTACGTAAATTATTCCAAGGTTAACAGGCTAGAGACTAAGGCCGATTTCTTAGTCGTCCCCTTTCGTTGGGGTCCTTACCAACGAACAGCCTTTCCATCCCCAACAACAAAATCCGATTTCTTAGGTCATCTTTTGGGCCGCTGTTGGTTAGGGCTGATACCATAGATTGGTGGAACCTTTGGGGACACCGGGTTGGGGAGCATAGGGGCTCCCAAACAATGCTTACTAATGCAATTATTTAGCAAATACCACTAATTCCTACTTCCAAATGGTTATATTTTCTTCTGAAAAAGATGTAAACAATTATCAGGCAACGCATCAACACGTTAGAGGGTTATAGTGAAAGAAAAAGAAAAGTTTTAAAAGAACTTGGGTGGCCGCGGTGAATGCACGTCACCACCTGTCCAAGCAGACAACATATTTTTCACGGCCATCTGCCTTAATCAATTATTTTATCTGTCACCCTATATTCATATATACTTCAGTAATATGTAGGTATACAATGCGCAAGATATACAAAAGTATATGTGAACTTGTTATTATAAATAAAAGTAATAATTATAAATAAAATTCAAATTATATAATTTAATATAATATAATTTATATATACTCATATATAACAAAATATAATTCATAAATTAAAGTAGAATATTATAATAATCGTTGTTATTATTTATATGTGTGTAAATAGTAATTATTACTGACTTTGATGGAATATTTACATTTTGCGCCTCTCAGGCATACCAACAGTACCGAATCTGCCGTCTTTCTTTCGTTGGGATCCTTACCATGTTGGGGAGCTCCTGGCTCACGAAAACAGCGACTAAGAAATCGGATCTCTTTGTTAGTAAGGACTGTTACCAGTGGTAAGGCTTTTGGTTAGGGAGCTTACCAAAGGACTAAGAATCGGCCCTAAGGCCCGGTTCACATTTCACGGTTTTGCTGTCCGTAGTCTACGTGCGTCTTGTCATCAGTGACGTCACAGTACGTCACAGTGACGTCACTCCCTGCCTGTGTAGTGTGAACCAGGCTCCAGACCACGACGTTGCTGGAGCAGTTGATGACGTCACTGACCTTGAGAGACGCGCGTCCCAGACTCACATTATTCGGAGCTCCCAAATCTTTCTACGGGACTGAGGGAGTGACGGGGTGACGTCACTGTGCCGTCACTGATCGCCACGCCCACGTAGACACGGACAGCAAAAACGTGTAGTGTGAACCCCGCCTAAACCGCAACCACGTAATGAGTGCGATGTCAGGCACACTCGTGACGCCACACCTCGCTCCTCACCGGTGCCGCGGATTGCTGCATAGCCGGATGACCATATTTTGGTTCCTTTTTAAAAAAAAAATTATACACGTTTGGAGCCTATAGCGCCTTTTAGTCTGTGACTGTGAATTTATATGTATTTTGGGTATACTCTATGTAACTTTCAGAAAATATTCTCCTGCCATCCTAAATGTGAAATCACTTGTTACCAAATTTTTCTCAAACTCTAAATTAGGCCAATTTGGTTTTCAGAATAACCGCCATATATAACAAGTTTACAACTTTTAGTAAAATGTGTAGCCGTATTATTGATATAGATATTGTATATTTTTGGCATCCAATGAAAGAAATCATTATTAGTACTATATTGAAATATTTCTCTTATATTGCAGAAAAATAATATATATATTATATATATAATATATATATATATATCTATATATATATATATATATATATATATATATATATATATATAATTGTATATTACGTACTATATATTAGTGATGGACCGAATATTCGCATTCGGATTTGCGAGTATTCGCATGTTTTTTCAATATTCGCATTCGCATTCGCTACGCACTCCCACTCGTAGTTGTTTACGAATAATTTACCCAAATCAATAAATTTACAAAATAAGAAGAAAAAAACAAGTGAACATAATATTACACAAGCAAACATATAATATATTATTAGTTTAGCCGAGCGTTAGTTAAAAGAATGGGGTAAGGAGGTGTAGTGGTAGGCTAGGTCATAGTCCCTCGAACACTACCTCCATCCTCTACCCTCCAACTGAGTGGCAGCCGATACTCCTAAGATACTCCTATTACTGAACTCAACTCATTGTCTCGTGCGCGATATTGCAGTAAGCATATACGCGCTCTTATCTGTCACCCACGAGCACAATCAACTTTCTTTGAAAGAGAACAGTATTGAACAGCCTATTGCTTATAGCGTCCAGTCACATCAGTGGGGTTTGGGATTACGTATTTCGTAATTATCTCTAATGACATTGCAGAGTGTAAACTTTGCAACAATACCTGGGGAACAATTTGAAGAAAAAAAATTGTTGAGTTAGATTTTTGAGCTTATTTAGACTAAAATTGGCATGCTGATTCCAAATCTGTAGTCAGTTTTTTTCTAGCACGTCAAGTTTTTTCTCCACAGCTTACCCTCCAGATAAGCAAAATTCCACTTGTGAGCTGAAGTGTGTCCTTCTACACAATGGCAATTTGTTTGGCGCAGTCCCTATTGGGCATTCGGTCTGTCTTCGTGAAGAATATGGAGAGTAAAAAGAGTCATTGAGTTATTGCAATATGACACACATTGGATCATCTGTGTTGACCTTAAAATAGTCGTCAGACCCTTTTTTTTTTTGCCTAATTATGTTGATGTACATTCAAACACTAATCACCAAAATATTGATTTCCAGGCCTATTTCCGTAAAAACACGACTTTTGTAAAAACGCGCGAAAAAAAAAATCTTCCCTCCACTGGCTACGACTGTTATTGATGACGTCAGAAAGGACCCGCAGACTTCTGTCT
>JACEEZ010023825.1:0-13431 GCA_016584305.1 Chionoecetes opilio | reverse complement strand
TTTGTCGAGGTTTGCAAACATTTCTTTGAAACTACCAAAGCTGAAAACCACCGTGAAACTCGTTGAAAACATGCTTAGATCTTATGAAAAAATGGGATGCAGAATGTCTTGAAAATGCATTTTTACATTCTCATCTTGACTTGTTCCCGCCAACCTTGGGGCTGTGAGTGACGAGCCTGGTGCGCGTTTCCACCAACAAATCTCGTTATGGAAAACAGATAACAAGGTCATTTCAACCCAAATATGATGGGAGATTATTGTTGGTTCTTGCAGAAGGAGAGCTCGTCATCCTACAAGCGACAAAGGAAGAGGAAACACCAACGGTTTACTTAAGCACAGGGATTCGCATTTCGGTAGTAAACAACAAAACACTGACGCTTTGGGTGGATGGTTGGAATGGCACGCAGGGGTGGTAACACCGCCAGCAGAATTCTGCTGTCTGTCTTAAGGGGACAGCCCACCCTAAATCTTGTTTACTGATGGATCTTGCTGTACATTTGATGAGTTATTCAGGGCTAAGTAAGGACTTCAAAACATAAGTTTCATTTAGATCTGGCAAAGATTTTTTTGCAAAATACAAAAATTGTAAAATAAGAGGAAAATTAGGCTGATTTGAATTGCTTTCAACTCGTAGGATTATTCGTGGATTTATTTTATTTTATAACCATTAACTCTTCTACTTTTGACGAAAGATTAAATGGTGTGGTAATTCTTTATCTTTTTTTTATCACCGAGCAATACAATTTTGGTTAATGTTGAAAAATTTCCCCCAAAAATCAATTTGAAACACTAGTGCCATGTTCCTAATTGACATAATCAAAATACTTCACCATTCTTTTCTTTGTTTGTTATCTTTGTTTCTCCTATAAGGGTTTTGTCTATTGGTTCCATTTCACTTTTGAGGCTATTATGAATGTTTGCAGTAACTCAGGCACACCTGGTCCCCTCCTGCAGGGCAGGATATTAGTCACTCAAGGTAGGGGCAAAATAAAAAAAATGTAAAAAAAAGAGGAAAGTTAGGCTGATTTGAGTTGCTTTCAACTCGTAGGATTATTGGTGGATTTCGTTTATTGTATAACCATTAACCATATCTACCTATGATAAAAGACTGTGGTGTCGTTTTTCTTTATCTTTTTTTATCACCGAGAAATAAAATTTTGGAATTGACATTAACAAAATATCTCTACCATACTTTTTTTCATTTTTTATCCAGCTATCCAATGATACCTCAAATGTAAAGATCGGATAAAAACTGACGAAGGAGGAAATTGTAAAAGAAAAACTTAAATTTTTCAAAAAAGAGCCCAAAAATTTTTTTGTTTTTTTTTTAAACTGATTTAAAATTTTTTATTTTGGGAAAACCCCCTATAAGGGATTTTTTATTTTGGTTCCTTTTTACTTTCGACCAAAAAAAGCATTATAATTGGGATTTTATGGGGGGCAAAACAACGAGGCGTGGCGCTCGCGTGGTGCGGGGGGGGGGGGGGGGGGGGGGGGGGGGGGGGGGGGGGGGGGGGGGGGGGGGGGGGGGGGGGATTTAAAAATTTTTTAAATTATTTTTTGGGGAAAAACTAAAATATCATTTCCCCAAGGCCCACAGCTACCATTTTTGGGACTAAAAAAGGTTTTTTCAAATTTTATGAATTTTCGATATATTCGGGGGGGCGGTCCCCTTAAGGCCAGAAAATGGAGGAAAGCCCCCCTTTCACCAATTTTTTTAAATTTATCTTAACTAAAACGTGGAAAAGGGAAAAATTTAGCTTGACGGCTTCCGTAAAGAATCGGGTGGGGAAATATAAAAAATAGGGGTTTTCGGTAAACAAAAATCGGGACGTGATAGAAAATTTTAAATTTAATCAGTCTGAAATCACATCACTTTTTAGTAAATCATTGGTTCATGTGTAAAAAAAAAAAAAAAAAAGTGGGAAATTTTTTTGCCAAAGTGTTTTATTTGTGAAAATCACATTTGCTTTAAATAAATCTATCTTAAAATCAAAAAAAGTCCCCCTTAAAAGAGAAAAGGGCGCACACGTACGTCTATCTCTCCAAAAGGAAAACTAGAGACTGAAAACGCCTGTTTCCCTAAAAAAAACCCCTTTAAACCCTGGAAAGTATCAGTAAAGAGGCTGCGGAAAAAGGAAAAAAAAAGTTTTTCCCCATTATCTCCCAAAAACCGGATTTTTTTTTTTTAAAAAAATTTTCAGATTAAACAAAACACATTTTCCCAAAAGGCTTCTCGTGGTTTTAAGCAATTTTAAAAATTTCCCCCGGGAAAAGAGCCAAAAATGGGTTTTTTTGGGCATATTCCCCCAAAAAAAAAAATTCCCGAAAAACCAGGGGACGGAGTCATCATGCGGTTTAAAATCTTTTCAATAATAATTTGCATTTGTAATATTAGCATAAAGAAATTCCCTGGGATAAATGCTCTCCATCAAAACATAAAAAAAAGTTTTTCCGGATAAAAGATGATGTATGGGGGCGTCAATAAGCTGCTGGAAAATGAACATCACCAAAATTGCGCAAAATAAAAAAACTGGTTATATCTCAAGATCGGTAAAAAAACGCAAAAAAGAAACGGGGAGTTGCTTAAAGGGGAAACTCATGAGCTTAACAGAAAGTATTTTAGCCTGTTTGGTCAGGGTTAATAGTTTTTTAGTAAAACATAGGGGAAAAGCAATAAAAAGGGAGTTTTTTACCATTTAAACGCCTAAAAAATTTGGGCGATTTGTATTTTCATATGACGTAAAATGCTCCAAAACAAATTTTACTTTTTTTCCCAAAAACAATTAAAACATTTTTTTATTTTAAAATTTTCTCCCCAGAAGCATAGTTTTGTTTTTAAAAAAGGGGGTACAAAAAATAATAAAACGGGGGGAATTAAGCCCTTTCAAAGGCTCAAAAAGTGCTTTTTGGGACATAATTTGGAAAAAGAAGACCTGAAATTTGTGATCACCCTCAGAAAAAGCCAAAGATTAACAAAAGTTTTTATGCAAATCCGGTGTAAACAAAAATTTGGGGAAATTCCCGAAAGGGCCTGGCCCAGGAATTTTATTTGGGAAAAAAAGAAATTTTTTTCAGAAGACCAAAAGGGCCCCAGACAAAAAATCGTCACGGGTTTGTTTACATTGGTGGGAATTGTGGGGAAAAAAGGGGGGTCCCCCGCGGATGGGCCTCGAAGGGGAAAAATACGGCAATGGAAGAATTTCGAGTTTTTTTTGCGGGGAAAAAATTTTATTTTCCCGGTGCTAATTTTTTTAAACTGGCTTTTGTTTTCGGGTGACAACACTATAGAGAAGACCTGAGGTAATGGCTGATGTGCAGAGGCTTCTAAACCAAGAAAACAGAGTCATAACAGAGCCTCGTCAAAAGGTAAGCAACTGGTAGGTACGTAATGTGTCCCTACCACTTGCTTACTTCTTAATGAGACTCTGCTGTGACTGTTTTCCTGGTTTAGAAGCCTTCGCACATCAACCATCACCTCAGGTCTTCTCTATGTTGTCAGCGAGCACGGAAATATAGTACCTGGAATATCAATTTCGCCCAAAACAACTCGATTTTTTTTCATCGTCGTAGTCTTCTCTTTGTAGGCTGTACATATTCATGGTTATGATAGTATTAAAATACCTTATTAATTGAGTTCCTTTTGTTGTCTTTCCTCATAATAAGTAGTGCTACATCATGGTTTAAGTGTTACTTGACGAGCCAATGAATACTCTTGAGTCTATACCAACATCACCAACCTTTGCTTTGATTTATCTTATAACTCCATCCATAAACAAGTTGCATAACCACGGTGACATTACCCATCCTTGCCTCATGGTACCTGCATGGTACTGTCGTCTACCGATATTTTTGTCCCTACACAAATCGGGAGAACTCGCCGACAGTAATGGTTAGGTTGGTATCCGGTCATTTCGTCCACATGCCATTTCGCCACACCATAGTCATTTCTCCCACAGGTCATTTCGCCCACACTATGGAGTCTATATAGGAGCTAGGAGGTTAGGTTATATTTGTTTAGTGTGTCGAGAACCCCCAACTAGGAGGTTAGGTTAGATTTGTTTAGGTTAGGTTAGGGTAGGTTAGATTTGGGTAGTTTAGGTTAGATTTGGTTAGGTTAGGTTAGATTAGATTTGGTTAGGTTAGGATAGGTTAGATTTGGTTAGGTTAGGTTAGCTTAGGTTAGCATATCGGTGGGTCAAGCCCCTGCTAGGGTAGGTTAATTTTGGTTAGGTTAGGTTTATTTTGGTTAGGCAATTTTCGTCATTTTCGCCCCACAAGACATTTCGTCCACATGTAAGTCAATTCGCCCACATATAAGAGTCAATTCGCCCACTCTAAAGTCAATTCGCCCACACGATCCATGTCATGGAGTCATGTAACTATATCTTCCTCTGGCAGAAATGGAATGAACCACCAGTAACCTTGGGCGAAATGACGGTAAATTTCTAGTGTTTGCCCATACTCTCCCACTTCCCCCAAACAAGTTTGGGGACCTGTGGGAATGCGGGGTTTTCGGGTGGGGAACAAATTATGCGTCGGAAACACGTAATTAAAGAGTTGTGTAGGGCGGGGTAAAATTTCCTAGATCTAGGGTAATTTCCTTATATCTAGAGAAAATTGCCTAACCAAAATAAACCTAACCTAACCAAAGTTAACCTACCCTAGCAGGGGGCTTGACCCACCGATAACCTAACCTAACCAAATCTAACCTAAGCTAACCTAACCTAACTAAATCTAACCTATCTAACCTATTAGATTTGGTTATGTTAGGTTAGATTAGATTTGGTTAGGTTAGGATAGGTTAGATTTGGTTAGGTAGCAGAAAATTTTGACGCAGAAAATTTTGACGCAATTCTGATAAAAATACTTTATTTTTGGCGAATTGTTAACTGTTTTTTTACGCAATTCGCGTCAAAAGCTCAGATTGCAGACGGGCCAGTTATGACGCGATCGCGTCACCGTGCGTGAAAGGGTTAAATTCATGCATATTTCTTCAGTCTCGTAATGGCATTTATATAGCTTGTTTTACTGTTTTTTATTAGATAATATTTAGTACAGGAGCATTAGTAAAAATTTAACGAAAACCTAGAAAAAAATAGTAGAAAGCTGATTTTTTCAGGGGAGCTCCAGAAAACCATAAGCATGTCCACTGTGCAAAGTTCTGCAAATTCAACCTGGTGGCATTTTCAGAATTGAAGATGGCCGCTATAACAATTGCGATAAATGGTTTAAAATACCAAAATCGGCATAACTGGCAACTTATTACAGTGGACCCATGCCATGTTCATTTTGAGTTAAAATAATTAGCATAAAGTGTAATTACTAGTAGTCAGCGACCAGACTAGTTGAACAAGAATTGAAGCGGTTGCTGAAGAATTTTCGAGGTCACACTCGCCGATGAAGGCAGATTAAAATTCCCATAGAGAAATGGATCGCAGTAAGTGTGTTTTTAGGGCATATTTTACGCAAAAAGGGGAGGGGGATATTCCAGAAATCAGTGCACGGAGTCATACATGCGTCAAACTCTGCATAATAAATTTGCATTTTTAATATTAGCATACGATTCCGTGCATAGATGCTCCCATCAAGACAAATAATGTTTGCCGGATAAAAGATAGATGTATTGCGCGCCATAACTGCTTTGGAAAGTGAACATCACAAAGTGCGTAAAAAAATAAAAAAAAACTGTTATAGTCCTCAAAGATCGGTGTAAAGCCAAAAAGAAGGGAGAGTTGCTTGGGGTAGGTCCGTTTAGCGTAACAAAAGTATTCACAGCATATTTGGTCTAGGGTTAATAGTTCATAGTAAAAAATAGGGAACGCAATAAGGTGACCTTACGTATAAACAGCCTAAAAATTTGTAGAGTTGTATTATATCATACAGACGTATAATGATCTTTTACAACAATTGTACATTTCCGAAGAACAATAATACATGTTCTATATACTTTTCTCACAGATGCATAGTTTGTTTAAAAGGGCGTACAATATATATTTACGGGGATACTAAGCTTACAAGCGCACATGGAACCCTACCCATAACACGTCAGGTTTGTTTACATCGGTGCATTGTGGGATAAGGCCGGGGGGTCGCCGCGGGGGGACCTACGAAGGGAAAACTACGGCGATGGAAGAATTTCGATTATTTTGCGCGAAATTGATATTCCAGGTGCATATTACTGTGCTCTTGTTTCTCGCTGACAACACTATAGAGAAGCGAGGTAATGGCTATGTGCAGAGGCTTCTAAACCAGAAACAGAGTCATAACAGAGCCTCGTCAAAAGGTAAGCAACTGGTAGTACGTAATGTGTCCCCTACCACCTTGCTTACTTCTTAATGAGAACTCTGCTGTGGCTGTTTTCTTAGTCAAGAGCCTTCGCACATCAACCTCACTCATGTCTTCTCTATGTTTTCAGCGAGCACGGAATTAGCACCTGGAATATCAATTTCGCACCAAAACAACTCGATTTTTTTCATCGTCGTAGTCTTCTCTTTGTAGGCTTGTACATATTCATGGTTATGAATGTATTAAAATACTTATTAATTGGTCCCTTGTTGTCTTTTCCTCAAATAAGTAGTGCGCTACATCATGGTTTAAGTGTTACTTGACGAGCCAATGAATACTCTTGAGTCTATAACCAACATCACCACCCTTTTGCTTGATTTATCTTATTAATCCATCCATAACAAAATTGCATAACCACGGTGACATTACACATCCTTGCCTCATGGTACTTGCATTGGTACTGTAGTCTACCGATATTTTTGTCTCCCAAATGGCAGCCTAACATCTACACAATCGGAAAACCTCGCCGACAGTAATGTTTAGGTTGTATCGGTCATATTCGCCACCTATGGAGTCTTATAGGCTAGGAGTTAGGTTATATTTGTTTAGTGTGGACGAGAACCCCCCCCAAAACCCCCCTAGGAGGTTAGGTTAGAATTTCTTAGGTTAGGGTAGGTAGATTTTGGGTAGTTTAGGTTAGATTTGGTTAGTTAGGTTTTAGGTTAGGTTATATTATGCTGTTTAGGTTATGATAGGTTTGAAATTTTGATTTGGTTAGGTTAGCATAATTTCGGTGGGGGTCAGCCCCCTGCTAGGGTATGTTAATTCGATTAGGTTAGGTTTATTGGGAGGGGGGGTTAGGCAATTTTCGTCATTCGCCAACAAGACATTTCGTCCACATGTACGTCATTCGCCACATATAAGAGTCAATTCGCCCACACGACCATTCACGGAGGTCATGTAACTATATATCTTCCTCTGGGCAGAATGGAATGAACCACTTGGGCGCAATTACGGTAAATTTCTAGTGTTTGCCATACTACCCCACTCCCCAACCAAGTTTTGGGCACCTGTGGTAGTGCGGGGTTTTCGGTGGGTGAACAAATTAATGCGTCCGAACACGTAATTAAAGATTTTGTAAGGGGTGTTAAAATTTCCCTATATCTAGGGTAATTTCCTTATATCTAGAGAATTGCCTAACCACAATAAAACTCTAACCTAACCAAAATTAACCTACCCCCAGGGCTTGACCACCGATAACCTAACGAACCAATCTTAACCTAAGCTAACCTAACCTAACAATCTACTACCTATTCTATTTGGTTAGGTTAGGTGAGAAATTGATTAGATTTGGTTAGGTTAGGATAGGTTAGATTTGGTTAGGTTAGGTTCGGTTAGTCAGCCCACTGCTAGGTAGGGTGAATTTTTGGTTTAGGTTGGTTTTTTTTGGTTAGTGCAAATTTTCTCTAGATATTAGGAAATTACCCTAGATCTAGGGAATTTTACCCCTACACAACTCTTTAATTATCGTGTTCGACGAATAATTTGTTTCCCCACCCGAAAACCCCGCAGTCCCAACAGGTCCCCCAAACTTGTTTGGGGAAGTGGGAGGTATGGGCAAACACTAGATTTTACCGTCATTTCGCCCAGGGTACTGGTGGTTCCTTCCAGTTCTGCCAGAGGAAGATTAGTTTACATGACTCCGTGACATGGATCGTGTGGGCGAATGGACTTTAGAGTGGGCTAATTGACTTATATGTGCGAATTGCTTACCTTTTTACGAAAATGTCTTGTTGTTCGAAATGACGAATTGCCTAACCAAAATAAACCTAACCTAAATTAACCTTACCCGAGCAGGGGCTTGACCACCGATAACCTAACCTAACCAAATCTAACTAAGCTAACCTAACCAATTTAACCTATCCTAACCTAACCAAATCAAATCTAACCTAACCAAATCTAACCTAAACTGACCCAATCTAACCTAACCCTAACCTAACCTAAAGAAATCTAACCTAACATCCTAGCGGGGGGTTTGGGGGTTCTCGGGACACACTTAACAAATATAACCTAACCTCCTAGCTCCTATAAGACCTCCATAGTGTGGGCGAAAATGACTCCTAGTGTGAGCGAAATGACCTGTGAATCGAAATACCTGTGGTGGCGAAATGCTATGGTATGGCGAAATGACCGGATACCAACCTACAACCATTCTGTCGTCGAGCTTTCCCGATTTGGTGTAGGGACAAAAATATCGGTAGACGGACAGTAACCATGGCAGTATCATGAGGCAAGGATGGGTAATGTCACCGTGGTTATGCAACTTGTTTATGGATGGAGTAATAAGATCATCAAAGCAAAGGTTGGTGATTGTTGGTATAGACTCAAGAGTATTCATTGGCTCTCAAGTACACTTAAACCATAGATGTAGCACTACTAACATCAAGACAACAAAAGGAACTCAATTAATAAGGTATTTTTAATACTATCATAACCATGATATGTACAGCCTACAAAGAGAAGATTACGACGATGAACAAAATTGAGTTGTTTTGGGCGAAATTGATATTCAGGTGCTATATTTCCGTGCTCGCTGACAACATAGCGAGATCCTGCGGTGATGGGTGATTGGCAGAGGCTCTAAAACCAGGAAACAGTCACGCAGTCTCATTAAGAGTAAGCAAGTGGTAGGGACACATTACCGTACCTGCCAGTTGCTTACATTTTGACGAGGCTCTGTTATGACTCTGTTTTCTGGTTTAGAAGCCCTCTGCACCTCACCATTACCTTCAGTCTTCTCTATAGTGTTGTCAGCGAGACAGAGCACATTATATAGCACCTTGAATATCAATTTCGCGCAATACTCGAAATTCTTCCATCGCCGTAGTTTTCCCTTCGTAGGTCCATCCCGCGGCGACCCCGCCTTATCCCACAATGCACCGTGATACAAACAAACTGAACGTGTTATGTCTGGGGCCCATTTCTTTTGGTAACCTAATATAGGGAAACGAAGACCGGGTTCGTGATCACCGTCAGAAAAGCCACGATGAACAACGTGCATCCAAATCCGGTGAAAAACAAAATTGGTGAAATTATGAGGCTCTGGCCCAGGCATTATATTAGGCAACAAAGATTTTGTTTACAGAAGACCAATTAAAGGTGTTCCTAGATCATTTTGGTATGCTGCTTTCCAATCTAGAATTATTTTTTTTCTATCCGTCTAGATTGTGTGTCAAATGCAAATCACTTCGCAAAATGTACTACCACGTCCGGATTTTTGTTGGTTTTAATCGTCTTAATGCCAGTAATAAGTAACTTGCTTTTCAAGGTTGAGGCAATTTTTTGCCAATATATACAAATTCTAACGATTTTGATCAATACAATTTATCCCCGAGTTCGCAACACTGTACAAGAGCATAGTAACGGCCCAACGGTCAGTCGCTACGTGAGTCGGCAGAAGTGGTTGTTGAAGCTCACTGCTGGTAAGCACGTAATGGGCTGTGGTAAACTTTCGTATTTTTTATAGCATTTTTGTACTACGGTAATGTTTTATTTCTATTTGCAGCATCGTAATAATTACTTTCTACGTTTTTTTTTCAGATATTGATAATATGGTAATTAAATGGCATCATGACGTGCTTGTGTAAATCACCCAGGCAACTTCTGCTATAATCTGAGGCCAATATACACCTAGTCCATCTACGTAATAACATAACAACAAGATTTAATTTTGCCGACAAGTTATTATTTTTGACTTTTAAGTTAGGGGACCAAGAAGAGGACTGGGCACCACATATTTGCTTGTGCACAGAACATACAATGTTAATAGCTTGGATAATGGTAATATTAAAAGCTATGCCGTTCTTAGTCCCCATGGCTTGCTTTGAGGTGAGCCAAAAAATCACTTCATGATTGTGTATTTTTGTTTGACCAAGATTGCCTGGTTGCACAAAGAAAAACAAAGAAAAAATTTCCTTTCACGTACCCAAACTGCGAATCAGCAAATGTGAGGGTTCGGAGGACGGAGGACGGGGAATGGGAGGGAGAAAGGATGAATTAAGGAGATTGGAATAAGGGAATGGACGAACATTAAGGATGGTAGTGGAAAGCGAGAAGGCCCGATGGTTTCGCTGATACTACATTATCCTTATCAGCATCCACGAGGGAGAGCACAGAACCACCTGCAAAATTGCTGACGCTCAGCTGGGGAGGGCGTCCCTATAAGAGGAAATAGGGGGAGGAGGAAAGGAGAGAAAGCGAAGAATAGAAGAAAAGAGGGATGTGAGGAACAAGAAGTGAGAGAATGGAAGACTGTGCTTATACAGCAGCATTGCCAGCGAACCAGGAACATCACATCACACCTTAGACGATTAACTTTCAAACTAAGAGATAAACTCGGCCATGTACCCAGCACCTGCAGACTAATAGCTGATAAGGAGTTCCCTGCCTCCTGAACGGGCTACAAGGAGGGAGAAATCTTTCTTAGACTTGAGTGTGTGCAGTCCTGCTTGGCGTCCGTTGACGTCTACCGAGACTATTGTATTAGTGAAGAAGCGAGACATCATACTTTGGTGTCCCTTCGTGGAGTGTGGGACTCATTCCTCTCTGTAACTTACAAGGAGGCTTCTCCGGGTACTCCGCGCGGGGCCCTCTCTCGCCGCGCCTGAGGCCGCTTGCTTGGCCCCGTGGGGCCGGTGAACTCTACGGTGCCACGACGACCTTGTTTCACACCTGCCCTTGTAGCTAGCTCCTCGTCCGTGGCCCTTCAGGGTCCCGGAGCAGGGCGGGACTTGCCCAGCAGGGCTTAGGAACCCTTGGACATTCCCAATCTACAAGGAGGCTACGCAACAGCTGGTGACGTATTGCCATATGATTGAGGCATGATAGGGCAGGCGATTAAGGATGCCCCTAGGGGGACCTGTATCAAGCCAGGGACCCTGGGGGGGACAGGGAGGGTCGCCCCGGCTATGCCGGTGCTATTGCTAGCCTGGGGAACCAAGCTCCCCGTATCTCCGACGACACGGCCGGCACTGCCATTTACCTTCAGTACCTGGAGATACGCCCAACCTGGCCCCGACAGGTTAGGAGTGCTGGGGTTAGTTGTCATGCCACGCCAGCGACAGTTTGGATAGAACCTTTAGCGGGTTGTGGGGTCCGTAACAGACGCTTCAACTCCCCCCCGTTGACCCCCCCCCCCCCTGTCTCCCCAGAACAGCGGGGCTTAACAAGCAATAAAACCAGTACTACATGAAGAAACAAATCCACCACCAGTTCCACCATCAACGACAACAGACAGCAGTTCATCTGAAGATTCTGCTAGTGATATAGAAACAAGGAAAGATGGCATATATGTTTCAGTTGCAAATATTTCCCCACTTTTGTTAAGTCAAGCGGAGTTAAATAACCTAGTGCGCGATTTGGAATTCCCAAAAGATTAAAAAGGCAGAGTTGCTTGGTTCCAGACTTCAAGAATGGAATCTTCTCCAGTTAAACATCAAAGTTTCCTTTTCCCGCTATCGCCATTTGCAGTTTACATCATTTTATCCTACCCGTCAGGGTGGCTCGGTTGGTAGAGGTGTGGGGCTCGCGTGCAGCGTCCCTGCGTTCGATCCCACCAGGTTCCAACCCGGTTCATCCTGGCGTGGTGGCACTTTGTATAGTCAATAACCTTGTCGTTGGTACTTGCAAAGTGTCTAGATAGGATCAAAAATATCTTATCTATATCTTATCATTTTATTTACAGTAGGAAAAAAAAATTTCTTTCTGCCACAATATCAGGGCCTGATGGAAAGGATTGGCTCTCGCTATGATCCAAAACAATGGAGACTGTTCATTGACTCTAGTAAAGCTAGCCTTAAAGCTGTATTACTGCACAACGGCAATGTAAAACCTTCAATACCTGTAGCACATGCACTGACCTTAATGAGACTGAAGCGCCCCCTACACGATCAATATTATTGTGCAATATTCCGTTTTCTACAATATTATGAAAGTGTAGGGATAGTATTGAAGAATGACATCTAATATTATTGAAGACTGATATTGAAGACATTTTAAATAGTTTGATATTTTATTCCACAATACGAATATATTGAGTAGTGTGAGGGTAACATTGCACAATCTCCTGTCAGTGTGTTTCCTGCCTTCATACCGTCGACATGGCTGGCAAGAAAGATGATCGACCATTCCCACTGGAAATCATACAACTGTACAGGGATTTACCACTACTGTGGCAGGTTAAAAGCAAGGAATAGTGACAGACAAAAAGAAAGACAGTGCATAGGAAGTCTTGTTGAAAAAGTATAATGAAAAATACCCAGAAGCTACAAGAGATGAAGTAAGAAAAGAAAATAAATTCACCCAGACCAAACTTTAGAAAGGAATTAGCGAAAAAATAAAAATGCACATAAATCTGGGGCTGGTTCAGATGACGTTTATCAACCAACGTTATGGTATTTTGATGAGATGCAGTTTTTTAGTAGATCAAGAAACGCCTTCACAGTCTACAAGTACAATAAGCATAGAGGAGGATGAGGAAGGGGATGACTTGAATGAAACATCATCGGTAAGTAAAATATGTATTAAAAATACTATTGCTAATAATATAAACAAACATAAGAGACCACAATAACAATGAATATTAAGTTATAGGTGTATCATCAAAGAATACATTATTGTATAGCCTAGCTTTTTATAGGCTGTATCATCAAAGCATAAAATTATTGTATAGCCTAGGAGTGTGATAACCTTTTTTTCTTCTGTTATTGGTATACAAGAAACTTACATAATAAAACAACTAATAGTGGTCCAAATAAAAGCGTATTGTACCCTTGTTTTTTATAGCGTATCTATTCTGCCATGGAACCTTTCCTTCTAGGTTAAAAATATTCACAGTAGTCTTTCCCCAAACCAATTTTGCATGCTGTGATGGATTTCTAGTCTTAGTACTCTGCAAATTTAGTAGTTTTGGTACTGATCGCCATGATCCTCATGAATCTGTCCGGTCTCCAAATTTTCTGTCCTCATGCCTTGTCAATGTATGCACTGATTTCCTTTCTAGTAAGTAAATAAAGTCAAGTAAATAGCAAAAAGGCCCTAAAAAAAAACCAATTGTAAATTTTCAAGGGATTTTTCAACCCCAAT
>JACEEZ010023822.1:72318-84818 GCA_016584305.1 Chionoecetes opilio | reverse complement strand
AGAGAGAGAGAGAGAGAGAGAGAGAGAGAGAGAGAGAGAGAGAGAGAGAGAGAGAGAGAGAGAGAGAGAGAGAGAGAGAGAACGAACTATTACCATATAACGTTTTCTCTAAGGTAACGTTAGGCATTTGTTTATTTATCTATTATTTTCTAACGTATGTACACTACCTATTCATCTCCATTCCTTTTCCTTAATATACTTAGAAAGGGGCAAAACAAGTGTTATATCCCCCTTCACAGAGCATTATGTTACACTTTTGAGCCAGTAATAGACGTGTTAACATTATAGGGAGGGATAGCATTATGTATAACTAAAAGAATGTTGCTGGTAATTACTAACAAACAAACATTACGGTTTGGGTTTAAACGGTCTGCATTAAAAGTCATACATATTTATATACCGATTATGGTTTTATAAAGATAAAGATAGGAGGAGAAGGACTAGGAGGAGGAGAGGAAGGATGATGATGAGGAGGAGGACGGAGGGATTGGGATAAGAGGTACAAGGTAAAGATAAAGGACCTAAGTAATTGACTACCTTTTTATATAGAGAGGTGGTAATAGGGCCTAGGAGGGTCATAACTTCACATAGTGGAGGGAGAGAGAGAGGAGAGAGAGAGGGGAGAGAGAGACAGAGAGAGAGAGAGAGAGAGAGAGAGGAGAGAGGGAGAAAAGAGAGAGAGAGAGAGAGAGAGAAGAGAGAGGGAGAGGGGGAGAGAGAGAGAGAGAGAGAGAGAGAGAGAGAGAGAGAGAGAGAGGAGAGAGAGAGAGAGAGAGAGAGAGAGAGAGAGAGAGAGAGAGAGAGAGAGAGAGAGGAGAGAGAGGAAGACAGCGGAGAAGGAGAGAGAACAGGATGAGACGAGAAGACGAGGGAGAGAGAGAGAGAATGACGAGAGAGAGAGAGAGAGAGAGTATTTTATGTTACCTCTCTTGACTACCAAATCTAAGTTACCCTGAAGGAGGAGGAAGGAGAGGGTTACCTTCAGACAAGCTAAGGTGGCAGAGGGAGGAGGGGCAGGAAGAGAGGATTTAACAGAGCACAGAGTTGAGGTGACTCCATATCTCCGTGCATCTTCGCTTCGGCAGCCCTGGAGCGTTGAGGGAGGGAGTGGGAGAGGCATGGCACTGTAGGCACAGGCAGGGGCGGCCAGGCAAGGGGGGCGGGGCACTCACGCTTGGAGGCTCTGCGGGGTGAGGAAATGGCGCGTGAGCTGAAATGGGTTGGAAATGTGGAAGTGTGGGGAAGTGAGGGCGTTGTGTGATGTGGGCGGGGGCCCTTTGTTGGAGGTTTGGGGGAGGGTGTGTTGTGTTGTTTTGGTGGGGACCTTGTTGGAGAGTGTAAGGGAGGGTTGTAGTGTTGGGGGGGTCTTGTGGTGTTGAGGGGAGGGTGTGTGATGTAGGGGGTCATTGTGTTGAACTATGAGGAGCAGGCCGTGTGTGGTGTTGTGGGGCTTTGTTGGGGTTGTTGAGTGGAGGGCTTGTGGTGTTAGGGGCCCTTGTGTGTGGTGTGTGGGAGGGGGTGTGGTGTTGGGGGCCCTTTGGTAGGTAGTTGAGGGAAGGTTTGTGAGTGTTATAGGGGGCCCTGGTGGAGGTGTGGAGGGGAAGGTTGTGGTTAGTGTGAGGCGGCCTTGTGGAGGTGTTAGGGGAGGGGTGTGGTGTTGGGGCCCCTGTGGAGGGTTCCACGGGAAGGTTGTGTGGTGTTGGGGGCCCTTGTGGAGGTGATCCAAGGGAAGGTTTGTGTGGTGTTGGGGGTGGCCCTGGGAGGTGTTTGAGGTAAGGGTTGATGGACGGCTTGCAGCATAAAAGCAAGGGTCAAGGTTGCGGTAGTGTTACAGTGCGCCATGCCAATGCTTAGTCTCTGTTATCGCTGGGTTGTGTTTAAGCTTTGTGAAGGATTGCTAGCTTTTCACCATCCTGCAGGGGTGCTTATGTGGTCCTGGCCCGGGAGTCAGATAGGCACACGTGTCTCCATACAGGTGCTCGATTGCTTTGATTGAAGCTGGAAAGATGCACGAGAAAGGGTGGACGAAAGGGGTGTGATTCCTCTTCTGGAAAAGGAGTTCTGGCTCTGTTCCTTTCCTTCCACTCATTTCTCCTCCTCATTCATCCTTAACTCATTCCTCATCCTCCATTCCTCTCCTTCCTCCATTTCCACTGCCACAATATACGGCGTGAAACTATGAATAATAACATATACCAGGCGCCTATGTCCTATATCTCTTCTGAGTCTGATACAAAGAGCCTAATTATATTTGATAATTTTTCATCTCTGAACTACAAACTCAAAACTTCAGTCCCGTTGGCATAGATTTGAAGAGAAAAAAGATTTTCAATAGAGATTTTAATAATGATTGTTGGAGCTTACAATTGTCCACAACATTGTACATAGGGAACGGCAGCACAATAATTGTCTTAACACTCAGCATTTGAACTGTGGTAGGCAGTAAACTGTGACACTTGTAGTCATTATCGAAACTTCTTATAACTTGTTATGTAAATTATAAGGCCTCTGAAACTACACTCCTTCCCATTCGATACAAAAAAAACAGAGTCAAGGTTATAAGGTTTCCTCAACTATATAAATTTTAGTCACTTCAGCAAATAAATTCTCACTTTGTTGCACTTGTCTTTTACAGTCATTCACGCTGTCGCTAAGAGTACAATCACGCCTATCTATATCAAATGGCGCCTCACTAATGTCCTTTAAATGCACAGTCGTTTTAATGCTACGTCAGGCGGGCAGCTCATAAATATTTCCATCATAAAACTCAAACTTACAATTAACTTCCGTCATCTTTTTTATTATCTGATGTATTACATGATAAAAGCCGATACATTGACTCTATATTTTCTTGTAGTATCCTAGGCTTATATTATTTAGTGGTCAAAAACACAATACTATAAAGTTTTCTTTTACGATGAGCGTCAAAAGCCTCTCATGGAACGGTTTAAGAGAGATGCACAGATCCGTGTTTTAAGCGATTGCAGTCTCCTTCGTTAAGAAACTTCCATCCTCATTTTGTGTCTCCGGGTAATTAATGGAATGACAGACTTGAGTGGTTGTGGAAAGAATTATGCGAGGGCGTAGTGTTGTGAAAAGTGTGGAAATAGGATTGGAATGAAAAACAGATTAAACAATATGAAGATAAAAATTCGGAGCGCCATGAGGAGAGGAAATGCATTCAGTGACACAGAAAAACATGAAGAAAAGATTTGCATTTTCACAACTTTTAATGCATCGATACCGTTTTCCTTCCTCTTAAATTATCCCTTCACTCTTGTTTAATTCGCTCAATCAATCATTGGGGGCATACGCCGGGGGGCGCGTCGCCTCGCCCACCCTACGACGCCACTCCCGGGGGTCACCACGCGCGAGTTCCCATGCAGGCTCCTTTCCCATACCAAGAAGCTCTCGACAAGAAACATCAACTTGCCCCAGCCACGAGCCTTGTGGGCGCTCCCTTGGCCTCCTCCACGCCGGATTGTCTCTTACAGATACAACCCGATGGAAGGATCGGTTTCAGGGTAGCGTGCCACATGCCCATATAGCCGAAGTTGGCGCTGACGGACTATGCAGGTAATAGGCCTCGATTCAGTCTCACGGTGCAATCGCTGATTTGACACATAATCATCCCAGCGATACCCCATGATTCTGCGAAGACACTTATTACCAAAGGCATTGATTCGTCTCTTCAAGTCACTATTTAGTGTCCATGTCTCACAACCATAGAGTAAGACAGGGATCACAAGCGACTTGAAGATCCGGATCTTTGTCCTCCTGCACAGGTACCGACAACGCCAAATACTCCCGCTGAGCGAGTCCATAACACCGTGGGCTATGCCAATCCTCCGTAAGGCTTCTTGACGTGACCCGCCGTCATTATGGACTGCGCTACCAAGGTATGTAAAACTTTCCAAGATCTCAATGTCCTCGCCACACGCATGAACAGACTGTACTGCTTCATCTAGTAAGTCTCCAAACACCTGGACCTTGGTCTTGAGCCAGGAGACCGCAAGTCCCAAAGGCTTTGCCTCCTCGTGCAGCGCTTCGAGAGCCATCACCAGGACCTCCAGCGACTCAGCAAAGATTACTGCATCATCGGCAAAAACAAGATCAGTGATCTTGGTGTTGCCGACGGATGCTCCACAATCACTTTGATCTACAACCTTGTCCAATACCCAGTCCATACAAGCGTTGGAAAGTGATGGGGCAAGGACGCACCCTTCCCTCACTCCTGTATTCACAGGAAAGAAGCTGGATACACCTGCCCCACACTTCACAGCACTCTCAGTCCCAGAATACGTTAATTCGTTGATTTACTATTATTTCTTATCCACACGTCTGTATCCCTCGACTTAACACTATTTCCTGTAGACTCATTTTTACGTCACCAATAATACCTATTACTATTATCATCGTTTTATTTATTTATTCACTATTTTAACCTCACCTACGTGTTTACCTAACCTCATTTCCTTTCATTTCTTTTTTCTTACATCATCATTCATACCATACATCATTATCATCATCATCATCATCACTGATAAAACATATACTGGTCATACATTTTGGTGCAAGAGGACTCACGCCAATGTTAATGACCGACACTGTATATAAAGATTCCAAGTCATTTCACTACATCACTTTACTTTCTTCGCCTTAGAACTTTCCAACATCCTTCAGGTATAGAAAAAGTTTATCGGCAACATTACTTTTGTTTCTCGCTTAGACCTTCAAGAGGAACGCTAAAGGTGAAGCCTGAGTGACCTTGAGAGAGAGAGAGCGAGAGAGAGAGAGAGAGAGAGAGAGAGAGAGAGAGAGAGAGAGAGAGAGAGAGAGAGAGACAGAGAGACAGAGAGACAGAGAGAGAGAAGTGTATAAGATAGACGAGGAGGAGGAAGAAGAATGAAGGGTGAAAATGTGGAAAACACAAAAGGCAGGGAAGAAGGAAGGAGGGAGAAAAGAGGGAAATCAGAGAAGGCAATGAGGGATGAAAGGAGGGAGAGAAGTTGTGACATATGAATAGTTGGAAGGTGAGAGAGAGAGAGAGAGAGAGAGAGAGAGAGAGAGAGAGAGAGAGAGAGAGAGAGAGAGAGAGAGAGAGAGAGAGAGAGAGAGAGAGAGAGAGAGAGAGAACAACCGTAGCTAAGAAAAAAAAAAAAAAATGAAAACAGACAAAATATATGGGAAAAGGAAAGGTGAAGAAGAAAACACACACACACACACACACACACACACACACACACACACACACACACACACACACACACACACACACACACACACACACACACACACACACACACACACACACACACACACACACACACACACACACACACACACACACACACACACGCACGCACGCACGCACGCACGCACGCACGCACGCACGCACGCACGCACGCACGCACGCACGCACACGAGGAGGAGAATAAAAACGAAAGGAAATAGTCGTAAGTACAAGAAGTAAACATGAATACATAAATAAGAACATAAGGGAAAAAAGGAAGAACCTACAGTCTCAAAAAGTCATGTTGGAAAAAGATTACATTTCCAGGAACTACGTCGGAGAGAAAACAAAAAAATTGAGGGTAAAAAAAAGGGTAAAAAAAGTAGCAGTTGTGAGAGAAGAATTAAATTGCGACCTCCGTATGTAATATTCCTGGACTCAGAAACAAAAGTGTGGTGCTTGAGAGAGAGAGAGAGAGAGAGAGAGAGAGAGAGAGAGAGAGAGAGAGAGAGAGAGAGAGAGAGAGAGAGAGAGAGACTTTCTGCACTTGTCACCTGGCGTTAACTTCTCTCGCTCACTTCTCCACTCTGAAGCTCCATTTTGGCCGCTGGTTCAAAGGGCTGGAGTGTTTGAAGGCAGCGGTGGCCTGCCAGATATTGGAACTCCATAAACCCAGCTCTTCAAACTCAAAAATAATGAAAAATGTTCAAGGGTGCGGAAAAATTTNTTGGTTTTTTCCCCCCCCCTTTTTTTTTCCAAAAGGAAACTAAAAAAACCCCCAATTCCTTCCCCAAAATTTATAAAAAAAATAAAAATTTTTTTAAAATCGAGAATCCGTGGGGGGTTAAAAAACCTTTTGATCCAAAGGTTTTGGCATTTTCAAGAAACCCGGGGTTTTAAAAGGGAAAAAAAAAAAAAATGGAAAAAAAGGCAAAGGAAAATGCCCGAAAAATATTTCGGAGAGCGGGAGATGGAAAAAATCAAAAGGCGAACCACAATTAACACATTAAAAAGGGAAAAAGAAATGGGGTTTTGCCCGGGGCAAATCCCCCCGGGGATTTGGAGGGGGGGAAAAAAAAATTTTTTTTTTAAAATTTTTGACCGAAAAACCCCGGTTTTTTTTTAAGGGGAAAATTTTTTAACCTTTTTTTTTAAGGGGATATATATAGGTTAGCGAATTAAAAAGGGCCAAAGGGGGGAACCCATGAATCATTTTTCCCTCCCCTTTTTTTTTTTTTTCCCCTTTTTACCCCCTTTCCCCCCCTTTTCCCCCCCCCCCCCCCCCTCCTTCCCCCTTTTTTTTTTAATTTTTTTTTTTTTTTTTTATAAAATTTTTGGGGTTTTTTTTGGGTTTTTTTTTTTTATTTTTATTCAAAAATAAACACAAAACCCAAAAAAACCCCCCCCAAAAAAAAAAAAAACATTTAAATGTTTTGTTTTTTTTTAAGTAAAAAGGGCGTTAATTAAAAGAAAAAAAACCCCCTTTTTTAACCTTTAACAAAAAAATTTTCAATTGAAAAAAATTAATTTTTTCAAAAAATTTTTTTTTTTCTTACCTTTTTTTTTAATTTTTTTTTTTTTTTTTTAAAAATTTTTTGGGGGGGGGAGTAAGAAATTTGGTTTCAAATTTTTTTTGGGGGAAATAATTTTTTTTAAATTTAGGTAAAAAAAATTTTTTTAAAAAAAACCCCCCCAAAAAATTTTAAATTTTTGGCCCCTTCCCTTTTAAATTTTTTCCCCCTAGGCATCCCCCCCCCAAAAGGGGGAAAAAAAAAAAAAAAAAAAAAAAAAAAAAAATCCCAAAAAAAAAAAAGAGGGGAAATTTTTTAAAAAAAAAAAAAAAAAAAAAAAAAAAAAATTGAGACCCCCAAGAAAAGGGAAAAAAAAATGGAAAAAAAAAAACAAAAAAAAAAAAAAAAAAAAAACAAAAAAAAAAAAAAAAGAAAAAAAACACAAAAAAAAAAAAAAAAAAAAAAAAAAGTAAAAAAAAAAAAAAAAAAAAAAAAAAAAAAAAAAAAAAAAAAAAAAAAAAAAAAAAAAAGAAAAACCAAAATTTTTTCCCCCCAAAACTAAAAAAAAATTGGGGGAAAAAAAACGCCTCTTTTTAATATTTGGTCAAAAAAAAATTTTAAAAGGGGGGGGGGGGGGGAGGGGGGGAAGGGAAGAAGAAAAAAAAAGAAAAGGGAAAAAAGGGGGGGGCTTTTCCAAAATACCCCTTTAAATTCCTCCCCTTTTCCCCCCCGAATATTTTTGGGTTTAAAACTAGGTTTAACCGGGGCCCCAATATTTCCTAAAATTTTAAATAAAATCACACACACACACACCACAGACACACAGCACACACACACACACACACACGGAAGAGAATAAGAACGAAAGGAATAGACGTAGACAAGAGTAAAATAAATATATGAATACGAAATAAGGAAAAAAGGAAGACCTTGAGTTCAAAAGTCAGTGTAAAAAGATATATCCGGAATACGCGGAGAGAGAAAAACAAACGGGCGTAAAAACCCCAGCAATTGGAGAGAAAATTAAAGCGACTACTTATGTAATATTCCTGGACTCAGAACAAAGTGAGGTGAGAGAGAGAGAGAGAGAGAGAGAGAGACGAGGAGAGAGGCGAGAGACGAGAGAGAGAGAGGAGCGAGAGAGAGAGTAGAGAGGAGAGAGAGAGAGAGAGAGCTTTCTGCACTAGTCACACCTGGCGTTAACTTCTCTCGCTCACTTCTCCACTCTGAAGCTCCATTTTGGCCGCTGGTTCAAAGGGCTGGAGTGTTTGAAGGCAGCGGTGGCCTGCCAGATATTGGAACTCCATAAACCCATCTCTTCAAACTCAAAAATAATAAAAAATGTTCAAGGGTGCGGAAAATACTTGTCTGAATTTAATGGAAATGGGAACGTCTGTCTGTCTGCCTGCCTGTCTTTCTGTCCATTAGTGTATTATTTAATAAGGTTTTCGTTTTTGTTATTCTTAATTATCAGGTATTTTGTAGAGTTGCTATGTATATTTTTTTCTGTTCCAAGATTTATGATTATGTGAAAGGGGATGAGTGGTGTGTGCGTGTGTGCGTGTGTGCGTGTGTGTGTTTTTTTGGAATTTTTTTATTGTTTTTTCTTCATTTTGTAGGATTTTTTTCGATTTTTTCTTTGGCATTTTTTTTTTTTTTTTTTGTTTTTGTTTTATTGAAGGAAAATTCTGACGGTTAAAAAATTGAAACTGAAAATATGAATAGATGAATGAATATTAAATAAATAATGAGAAAATAGTGATTAAGTAATAACTGAATAGGATAAGTAAGAAAGAGAGAGAGAGAGAGAGAGAGAGAGAGAGAGAGAGAGAGAGAGAGAGAGAGAGAGAGAGAGAGAGAGAGAGAGAGAGAGAGAGAGAGACCGTTTATCAGGTCCGAAGGAAGAAAAATAAGAAAACTCGAGCATAAATAAGGAAGAGACGGAGGGAGAAATTAAGAAAGGGGGAAGAGAGATAGATGGAGGAAGAAAAGGAGGCAAGGAGGAAGAGGAATGAGACAAGAACACGAGGGAGGAAAATGGGTCTTCTTCTCTTCCTCCTTCTACCTCTTCCTCCTCCTTCCTTCCTCTTCTCCTCCTCCTCTTCCTTCTTCCTCTTCTTCCTTCCTCTTCTTCCTACCTCCTCCTCCTCCTCCTCCTCCTCCTCCTCTCCTCCTCCTCCTCCTCCTCCTCCTCCTCGGAGTGTCTGGAGTGGACCCTAAACGCCTACGCCTAAAGTCTACGCAAAGATTAAGCTAAACGGTAAATTGCTAACTATTGGGACAATATATCGTCCTCCCAAATCTAATGCGGAAGTAGATTGCCTCCTGTATGACGAGATAAAGTCAGTTGTGAACAATAATAACGATACAATTATTTGTGGAGATTTTAACCTACCTCGTATAAACTGGAATAATAATTCTGCTGATAGAGAAGGTATGCGATTGCTTGATATGGTGAACGAAGTATATTTAAATCAGGTGGTCCGTGAGCCTACAAGGGATAATAGTATCCTAGATTTAGTTTTCACTACCGACATTGATCTGATTGATTACTGCGATATAGGTGAACATTTGGCAAACAGTGATCACAGGCTAATCAAATGCGGCATAAATTGCAATGTAGATATCACAGAAAATCGGTTACTAGTCCCAAATTATAATAAAGCAGATTTCACGAAGATCAGCAGGGTACTAAGCGAAGTTGAATGGATTGACCTACTAAATGGTAATAACGCCGAAAACATGTGTAATGTATTCACAAATAAACTCCAATCGGTGGTGAAAAACATGTTCCCATGGTAAGAAAACGTTTGAATAACATAAACAGACCAAGTTGGATGAATAATGAGATCCAACAAATCATTGACAGAAAGTGCCGAGCGTATAAAGTTTACAAACAATCAAATACAGACTGCGATTCTAGAGAATACAATGACGTAAAACGTCGCTGCAAAGGACTAATTAAGTCTAAAAAGCGCGAGTATGAAGAAAAAATTGCAAAGGAATCCAAATCAAACCCGAAAAGGTTCTTTCAATACGTTCGAAGTAAGAAAAACGTCAAAACAAGTATTGGGCCACTGAAAGATAATAATAATATCTTGGTAAATGATAATAAGAGTATGGCGTTCGTACTAAATGAATACTTTAATGCGGTATTTATTAAAGAAGACGAAACTCCATTACCAGAACCAGTAAACATGTATGCGGGACTCGAAAGGGATAGACTGGTAATAGGAGAGATAACAGTAGACGAAATATCAAAGTATTTGCTGAAACTTGACCCAGCAAAATCCGTGGGGGTGGACGAAATCTCGCCGCGACTACTTCGCGAATGTCACAGTCAACTTTCGCTCTCATTAAAGATTATTTTCAATAAATCGCTAAGTGACAAAAATGTTCCTAGTATGTGGAAATTAGCTAATGTTACACCGATATTCAAGAAAGGGAGTAAGAGCCTCGCAAGTAATTATCGCCCAATTAGTCTAACGTCCGTGATTGTTAAACTATTTGAGAAAATATTGCGGGATAAAATAGTGTCTTTTCTCGATGAAAATAACTGAATACTAAACTCCCAGCATGGATTTCGAAATCAGAGATCCTGCTTAACAAACCTACTGGATTTTTTTAATGTCATTTATTCAAACTGGGACGCTAAAATTCCCTCGGATGTAATATACCTTGATTTTCAGAAAGCCTTCGATACAGTTCCCCATAAGCGACTTTTGACCAAGCTAAGGGCATATGCCTTAGGAGAGCAATTATGTTCATGGATTGGCGATTGGCTTTCAAATCGTAAACAACGGGTAGTAATAAATGGCGAGGCATCTGATTGGTTAGATGTTACTAGTGGGGTGCCTCAGGGTCGGTCTGGGTCCTACTCTTTTCTGATATATATCAACGATCTGGACTGCGGACTTGTATCTAAAATATTGAATTTGCAGATGACACCAAATTAGGCGGTAAAGCATATACTAGAGAAAAATGCGAACTCATACAAGTGATCTCGAAAACTATCAGATTGGAGTGATAAATGGCTATTAAAATTCAATTCCGATAAATGTAAAGTAATGCATATAGGCAACGATAACCTCAAATATAACTATCAAATGCAAAATAGATCGTTAACTGAAGTACAGCAGGAAAAGGATTTAGGTGTCATCATCAGTAATGATCTTAAAACCAGTCCGCATTGCCTAGCTGCCAGTAAAAAGGCAAATATGATGTTGGGCTTTATTAAACGTAACTTTGAACATAAAACTCCGAAAAGTAATGACACAATTATACACGTCCTTGGTTAGGCCCCACTTGGAATAGCCGTTCAATTCTGGTCGCCCTGTTTCGTAAAAGATCAAGCCAATTGGAATCAGTGCAAAGAAGAGCAACCAAACAAATTCCATCTCTGCGAAATTCATCTTATGAAGAGAGACTGCGGAAACTTAATATGTTTTCCTTAAAGGATCGTAGAATCCGTGGGGACTTGATAGAAACCTTTAAGATCCTAAAAGGTTTTGATGTCATTAATCAAGAGAACCTATTCGAGCTTTCAACAATAGTGACAACAAGAAATAATGGTTTAAAACTAAACGGTCAACGTTGCATCACCGATCTTCGTAAAAATTATTTCAATGTTAGAGTCGTTGAACGATGGAACAAGTTACCAGCAAATGTTGTCAGAGCCAGCACAATAACTACATTCAAAAACAGACTTGACGCGCACTGTAAAGTAAATGGGTATTGATAGTGCGAATTCGTATCTAGTCCCCCGTATCGATTAGTCGTAGTGGTAGTGGTAGTGTAGTTAGTATTTTTTCATATCCTATCATTCTGCACTATGAAACTTCCATGTTCCTATTCTCTTTAGGGACAAGGTATCATTTTCCAACTGTTTTCTTACAAGTAGTTGATAGTTAGTAGTATGTAGTTCAGCAGATACCCTCGTCATGGACCAATAGGTCTCCTGGTGTCTGTTATTCCTATGTAATCCTATGTAATCCTCCTCCTCCTCTTCCTTCCTCCTTCCTTCTTCTTCCTCCTCCTCCTCTTCCTCTTCCTCTTCCTCGGCGCATCGGTGGCTGACTCAATGCATAAATGATACCTCGTTCGATACCCGTTCCTTCCCATCCCCATGATGTGTGAGTTATGGGGGGAGGGACTACTACTACTACTACTACTACTACTACTACTACTACTACTATACTATTACTATTACTACTACTACTACTACTACTACTACTACTACTACTACTACTACTATACTATTACTATTACTACTCTACTACTACTACTACTACTACTACTACTAACTACTACTACTACTATTACTATTACTATTACTATTACTATAATACTATTACTATACTACTACTACTACTACTATACTACTACTACTACTACTATTTCTATTACTATTACTACTACTATTACTATTACTACTACTACTACTACTACCCAAGACTACTACATACTACTACTACTACTACTATTACTACTACTACTACTACTACTACTACTACTATACTACTACTACTATTACTATTACTATTACTATTACTACTAACTATACTAAAATACTACTACTACTACTACTACTACTACTATTACTATTACTACTATACTACTATACTATTACTATCTATTACATACTACTACTACTTACTATACTAAACTACTCTACTACTACTACTTTTTAAATATATATTTCTATTCTTACTTACTACTACTACTACTATTACTATACTACTACTACTATACTACTA
>JACEEZ010023822.1:65000-71370 GCA_016584305.1 Chionoecetes opilio | reverse complement strand
TTTTATTGACCTTTGTAATTTTTGGATTTAAAAGTTTTTTTTTTTCCGTTTAGGGCCAAGGTAGACAAAATAACAGCTTGAGGTAAATTTTATAGATAGTAAGAAGGCAAAGTGTGCAGAATCATAGAACCGTGAAGTGTTTAGTTAATATTAGCTCCAAAAAAGTAGGTTAGGCTTCAAATAAATGAAGTTATAATATGCACAGGATTTAAGGTTAGAAAATAATCATATCTTTTGGAATATGTTACCATTATAATTTAGTAAAGTAAGCACGATGATAATGTTCTATATATTAATTTTGATGATAATGTTATATATAATAATAGTTATATATATTAATTTTGTTCAAACTGAAGGCCTTCAAAACACGTGGGGTGGCACGTAACACAGACCAGCTCGCTTGCAAATATAAATAATAAGGATCAAAATAATGCTAATAATAATAGTATAATAATAATAGTGTATATATTAATCTAGCCTATATAGTGTTACACCTAAGAGCACAGGACAAGGCAGGGAACAAAGACACACTGTACGTAACCCGTGGTAAAGGCAAAGAAGAATACATTAAACTCTACGTGTGTGGTGTGTGCCTGTGTGTGTGTGTGGTGTGTGTGTGTGCCTGTGTGTGTGTGTGCCTGTGTGTGTGTGTGTTGTGGTGTGTGTGGGTGTGTGTGTGTGTGTGCCTGTGTTGTGTTGTGTGTGTGTGTGTGGCCTGTTGTGTGTGTTGTGTGGTGTGTGTTGTGTGTGTCCCTGTGTGTGTGTGTGTGTGTGTGTCCCGTGTTGTGTGTGTGTGTGTTTGTGTTGTTTGTGTGTTTTTTGGTGTGTGTTGTGTGGGGCCTGTGTGGTTGTGGTGTGTGTGTGTGTGTGTGTGTGTGTGTGGCCTGTGTGTGTGTGTTTTGGTGTGTGGTGCTGTGTGTGTGTGTGTGGTGTGTGTGTGCCTGTGGTTTGTGTGTTGTGTGTGCTGTGTGTGTGTGTGTTGTGTGTGGTTTGGTGTGGTGTGTGTGTGTGTGTGTGGCTGTTGTGTGTGTGCCTGTTGTGTGTGTGTGTGGTGTGTGTGTGTGTGTGGTGTATGTGTGTGTGTCCTGTGTGTGTGTGGTGTGTTGTGGTGTGCCTGTGTGTCCTTTGTCCTGTGTGGTTGTGGTGTGGTGCTGTGTGTTGTGTGTGGGTGTGTGTGTGTGGTTGTGTGTGTGGGTGTGTTCAAGCATTGCCGTGCAGGTCGGGTCTTGGTTCTCCGGTAACCAGATCGGTGCCTGAGCGGCCTCACACAGCCACCCATCCCGCGGCCTCACAATGTCTAATGAGTCGGAACTAAACCAACAATTCCTTTAACCCTTGCTTCACAACCGCCATCACCACCACCACCACCACCATCTCCTCCTCCGCCACCACTACCACCATCTCCTCTCGTCCCACCTCAGTATTTTCCTCCGCCACCATACCACCTCTCCTCCTCGTCCACCACCCTCAGTATCTCCTCGCACCCTACCACATCTCCTCGTTCCACCACCTCAGTATCTCCTCCTCCGCCACCATACCCCATCTACACCCCTCCTCCTCCGCCACCACTAACTACCACCATCTTCATCTCCTCTTCCTTGTCTTCCTCCTCCTCCTCCCCTCCTCCTCCTCCTCCCCCTCCTCTTCCTCTTCCTCCTCTTCCCTCTTCCCCTCTTCCACCTCCCCCCCTCCTCCCCCCCCTCTCTCCCCCACAACCACCACCACCCCATCACCCCCACAAACCACCTCCCCCTCCTCCTCCTTCGCCCTACTCCTCCCCCTCCTCCTCCTCCTCTCCTCCCCCTCCTCCTCCTCCTCCTCCTCCTCCTCCTCCTCCTCCTCGTTCTCCTCCTCCTCCTCCTCCTCCTCCACCTCCTTGTCCAAAGCCACAAAGACCATTTACCCCCCTTTCTCCTCCATCCCCCTTTCCCTCGTGTTTTAAGGGTCTTTTCGTCTTCTTCTTTTCCTCCCCATGACGGATCTTAGCGCAGTTTGTGTTTGTCATGGCGGGCTCTCTCTCTCTCTCTCTCTCCCCCTCCTCTTTTTCTTTTCTCTTCCCCTCTCTCTCTTCTCTTCTCTTTTTCCCTCTCTCCCCTCTCTCCTCTGGCAAAACGCATATACCCTAAATTACCTACTTTAATTATCGTATCAGATCATATTGTCACATGTTCTGACGCGTTTCTGGCTCTTCACCAAATTTTTAGTCGGCGTCATGATAACCCTGGGCGGCCGTCTGGATGTCTGGCCACCTCTCTCGGGCCTCAGACGCAGAAGTTTTGCCTGGAAGGGGATCTGTCGTGCGTGCTGTAAGGAATTATTAGCATGTAAAATAATTTGTTGGTTTTATAGGATCCTTCACAACGAATATAATTGTACAGAGAAGTCGGTATTTAGTTTTAGGGAGGTGTGGGGTTGTGTGTGTGTGGGAGAGAGGGGAAAAGAGAGAGAGAAGGAGAGAGGAGAGGAGAGAGAGAGAGAGAGAGGAGAGAGAGAAGAGAGAGAGAGAGAGGAGAGGGAGGAGAGAGAGAGAGAGAGAACGCTTTCCTGTATGTAGGCCTTCAAAAAGATCATAAGGAAAGAAGATGAAAACCTACAGGCGCTATAGGTAAAAAATATATAAAAAAATAGCCATGCAGTCAGCAAATCATGGAATAACGATAACGAAGTGTTTGATAACGTGGCAGCGATAACATATTTCTATCGTTTTTTGTGATGTATCAACGTCCTATGGCAGTAGCATGATAAAGATTAAAAGTTTTATAATATATAATAGTTTAATAAGACATTCAGAGACAAAATGAGAGTTCATAATAGTTGATTCAGCTATCCGCCACCAGAAGGCAGTGTGCAGTACTCCCTCAGTACTCAGGACGGGTAACAGTACACAAGTGGTCACAAACAAGGCTGCGCCGAGCCTCTTGGGGCGACCACCCTGCAGGCCCTTGGAGGCGACGCCCTGGGCTGCGTGCGATGCCAAGCAGTGCTCGGTGCCTGTGCTGCCTTTTCAGCCACTGTGGCGGCAAGGGTGTGGGGCAACAGGTCCTGCAGCCCTCACTGTGGCGGCAAGGGTTTGGGAAACATGTCATGTAGCCCTCACTGTGGGTGTCCCCGCCGCGGGCATCACCGTCTGGTGTGCTCACTATTTCAGTGAGTCAGGTCCGCCTCCTGAGCAGGTTGAGGAGACAGTGTGCCGCCAGCAGCGAGGTGTGAGTGTATTGTGTGAGTGTGATCTCCGCCTCTCGGCAGCGCTACACACGACACACAGACGCCACGCGGCCTGCTGCTGCGGGCGTGCCGTGACACGCGCCCCGCGGCTGCCGCAGACACTGTTCTCTTCCTCGCACTCGATCGCTTTCTTCTCTTCTTTCCCTCTTTTGGGCTCCCGGACCACCCTCGTCTTTGGGGCTTGTGGAGGGACGGCCGGGCCCCCACTGCACCGGCCGGTGGGTCGCCTGGGTTTTTGTTAGTTTGGTGACATGGGTTTGTTGACGTTCGTAGGAAGAAACAGTTGGAAACATGAGTGCGGATTGTACGAGCGAAGGCTGAGAGGGGACACGGGCTGGGTCACGGGACGTGGTTTAGGCCAGGGGATTGGGTCTTGGGTATTGGGAAGAAAGGTTGGGGAATATGGGGGGCGGCCTTCTGACGGGAGGGACATTGGGGTATGAGGGGACACGCGCAGGGACGCAGGGCGGGGTTTTGGGCCCGGGGAGGGGACTTGGGTTCGGGAAGAAAACGGGCTGGGGGACATAGTGGCGGTTCTGACCGGGAGTGGACATTGGCGGTCTAGGGGAGACAAAACGGAGGGACATCAAAGGCGGGATTTTGAGGGGGAGTGGACATTGGCTTTTAGGGGAGACAGCTGGAGGGACATGAGAGGGGGATTTTAGAGCGGGGAGTGGACATTGGCGGTCTTGGGGGAGACAGACGGAGGGACATGAGAGGCGGGATTTTGGAGCGGGGAGTGGACATTGGCTTTCTAGGGGGAGACAGCCGGAGGGACATGAGAGGCGGGATTTTGGAGCGGGGAGTGGACATTGGTGGTTTAGGAGGAGACAGACGGAGGGACATGAGAGGCGGGATTTTGGAGCGGGGAGTGGACATTGGCGTTCTAGGGGGGGACAGACGGAGGGACATCAAAGGCGGGATTTTGGAGCGGGGAGTGGACATTGGCTTTCTAGGGGGGACAGACGGAGGGACATCAAGGCGGATTTTGGAGCAGGGAGTTGGACATTGGTTTTAGGAGGAGAGACGGAGGGACATCAGAGGCGGGATTTTTGAGCGGGGAGTGGACATTGGTGGTTTAGGAGGAGACAGGCGGAGGGACATCAGAGGCGGGATTTTAGAGCGGGGAGTGGAGGGACGCAGGGTGTGCACAGGTTTGCGTTGAGGACTGGGTTGGTGTGTTGTCTGTAAGACTTGTGAGGGATGAGCCTGTTCCTTAGAGGACTTGTGGCTGTCTTGACGGCGACAGGGGCTTCGTGATTGGGTCTTCGTGTGGGTGGTTCGCGCCAGGGAGGACAGAACCCTGAACATGAGAGCCAGGAGCACCGCTGCGGCCCAGAGCAGCAGCACGGCGCCGCTGTAGGCCCAGTACTCCTCGGCGATGTAATCCAGGCGCGTCCTCAAACACTCGATGTGCTGACGCGCCTCACGCGCCTCCAGGAAGGCGCCGAGCACAGGCACGTGGGCCCGCCAGCCGCTGCTCGGGGCCAGGCACGCCGCGTACAGGTTCGTGACCCGCGGAGGCTGCAAGGCGCCGAGCCACCACAGGCCTCCACGTTGTTCCCAGCGTCGCATGTCCCACAGCGTGCCGTGGCCGGGCCGCTGCAGGTCCAGCCCCGCGTGCAGGGAGACCCAGGCCATAGCCACCAGGAGGCTGGTCATCACGGCAGCTGCTGCCTTGAAGGTGAACATTGTTCCTTGTTGAGGCATGGCAGCGAGAAGCTTTGCCTTCCACTGATCGCTCATCACACCTGGGTGGGCAATATTAAGGAAAGAAACGCCGTCCTAGGTATCGTAGCTTGGAGGTTCACCCTCGTGGTCGTTAAGGAACAATATACATGAGTAAATACGGAATAATGACTCTTATGTAGCGTCTTTTCCTCACCGCTCAACTCCAACCTCATTGGTTCCAATATGCTGGCCGCACCAACACCTTCATAGTACAGAATAATGACTCTTATGTAGAGTGTTACTGCAAGCATCTTTCCCTCGCACCTCAACTCCAGCCTCATCAGGTTCCAACCTGCTGGCCGCACCAACACCTTCATAGGGGGTTGCGGCTCTTACCTACAGTGTTGTCATCGGCGCAATATCTACACGACTATCGATCAACCGATCAGCATTTCTTTGCAACACAAGTGCTTGACAGCAAATTTTGTTTTTTGCATGAATGTACAAACATGCAATATGCTCATAGTTTTTTTTAGCTGCATCTTGTTTCGTCTCTCTATGAGGATACTTAACCTTATTACTAACTTCACTTTTCCTAGAGTTGTATTATATTACTGTTTTTTCAACCCAATACTATGTGTTTTGTTCTTATTTTCCTTTTATGATATTTTTTGCTTGTTTATGCTTTTTTTATAATAGCGACCTAAACACTGTTTGTTATGAACATATGATTTACTCTTCGGGTCCTTTTAAGGCTTCGGCTTCATGGACCTAGCCATGTAGACGGACATTGTTCTTCTCCTAAATCTATCAATAGTGGTGTTTCCCAGGGTTCTGTCCTATCACCCACTCTCTTTCTATTATTCTTTAATGATCTTCTAAGTCTAACTCAAAGCCCTATCCACTCCTACGCTGATGATTCTACCCTGCATTTTTCAACATCGTTTATTAGACGTCCAACTCAACAGGAACTAAGTGATTCACGGAGAGATGCCACCGAGTGCCTAACTTCTGATCTTTCTATAATTTCTGATTGGGGCAAAGCAAAAACCCTTTTTTTGTTCAATGCCTCAAAAACCCAATTCTTCACCTATCTACTCGACAAAAACCCACCAGATAAACTATCCCCTCTTCTTCAATGACACTCAACTGTCACCTTCTTCTACAATGAACATTCTAGGACTATCCTTTACTAAAAATCTGAACTGGAAATCTCACATCTCATCTCTTGCTAAAACAGCTTTTAAGAAGTTAGGTGTGCTGTGGCGTCTGCGTCCTTTTTTCTTTTCTTTTTCTCCCTCCCAATTGCTTGCTCTCTACAGGGGCCTTATCCGCCCATGTATGGAGTATGTCTCACATGTTTGGGGAGGATCCACTCATACAGCTCTCCTAAACAGGGTTGAGTCAAAAGCTTTTCGTCTCATCAACTCCCCTCCTCTGACTGACTGTCTTCAATCTTTAAATCACCGCCGCA
>JACEEZ010023822.1:42500-60000 GCA_016584305.1 Chionoecetes opilio | reverse complement strand
CTCCTACTCTTCCTTCTCATCTTCAGACCTGCCTTCCTTCCTTTCTTCCTTCCTTCCTTCCTTCCTTCCTCCCACCCTCTAAATTTGTACTTCTACCACTGTCCTACTTCTCGTTTACCATCTGTATCACAATTAGTAAGAAAAGATGGTCACGTTATGTCTTTTCAATGCTAAAAGAAATATACAAAGGGTGTTTTAACAAGTGTTGTCGAAGAGCACGAGTTGGGTGGTGGACATGCGAGTGATGTTTTGGTCCGCTTGTTTCTTAAATACTATATATGTGAAACCTTGATTTATATCTCTCGCCAAGCTTCACTATTTTTCTCCCATCTTAATCTTTTACTATCTCTCTTTCTCTTTCTATCTCTTTCTCCCATCTTCGTCCTCTGTTATTCTCCTATCCTTCCTTCTATGATATATAATCCTCCTATCTCTATTCCTTCATTCTCTTGTCTGCTTTTCCTCCATCTGTTCCTTTTATATTTTGCTTTCCTACTATTTTGCATGTGATTTTGTTTGATATGTCTATATATCATCTTTTGTTTTCTTTTTCTTTATACATATTATCTGTCCACTAATAGTTTTAATCTAAATACCTTTTCCAACACTACTACTACTACTACTACAACTACTACTACCACTACTACTACTACCACTACTACTACTACCACTACTACAACTACTACCAATACACCATCAACAATACCACCTCTATATTTCTTCCCTCCCATCTTCCCCACCATCACACGGCCTTCATCCTCACCCTGACCCCTTGTCCTCCCCTCTCTTCAAACCCCATCCATCCTCCATCCTTCCCCTCCCTTCCTATCTCTTCCCCTTCCCCCTCTACTCCCTTCCCTTCCCCTCCCTTCCCTTCCCTTCCCTGCCTCTCCCCTCCCTTGCTATCTCTTCCCCTTCCCCCTCCACTCTCCTTCCCTTCCCATCCATCCTCCATCTTCCCCTCTTCCCTCCACTCCCCTTCCCCCTCCATTTCCCTTCCTTCCCCTTCCCTCCCCTCACAACCCACATCCGCCCACAGTCAACACTACTGACAAACTCTTTTTAATCATTTTTAACCCTTATAGTTTGTCGACCACACACACACACACACACACACCACACAACACACACACACACACACACATACACACACACGAAAGTTTGCCTGTCTGATATTTCCTGCGTCAGTCTTTTAGAATATAATATAAACTTTTTTGAAGACGCTTAAAAATGTAAATTATAGTTTAAAATGCAGCGTAAAAATGGATCCAAACAACTGAGTCGGAAAAAAAATGCGAGTGTAGGAGGAGGAGGAGGAGGAGGAGGAGGAGGAGGAGGAGGAGGAGGAAGAGGAAGAGGAAGAGGAGGAGGAGGAGGAGGAGGAGAAGGAGGAGGAGGAGGCGGAGGAGGAAGGTAAAAAAAATTATATGAATTATTTATTATTGATGAAGATTATGAGACACGAGTGGAAGAAATATCACGTTGGAGTTCATCAGGTTCTTATATGTGTGTGTGTGTGTGTGTGTGTGTGTGTGTGTGTGTGTGTGTGTGTGTGTGTGTGTGTGTGTGTGTGTGTGTGTGTGTGTGTGTGTGTGTGTGTGTGTGTGTGTGTGTGTGTGTTGGAAGGGAGGGGAAGAAGAGCAAGGCAGAGTAAACAGACTAAAACTGAGGAAGGTTTAAAAGAGTAAATAAGAAGCAGAGAGAAATGCCTCCACAAAAACAATAGTTAAGTCTGGAGAGAAGCAGGAGCAAGGGATGAGGAGGAGGAGGAGGAGGAGGAGGGGAAGAAGGGAGGGAGGGAGGGAAGGAGGAGAGTGTAAGAGATGGAGGGGAAGATGGAATGGAGAAGAGAAGTGAGGGAAGTTACAGAAGGGAAGAGATAAGATAAGATTTTCATCCTATCTAGACACTTTGCAAGTACCAACTACAAGGTTATTGACTATACAAAGCGCCGCCACGTCAGCACGAACTAGGCGGACTCGAACCGCTGACCGAATGCGCAGGGACTCTGCACATTGCAAGCTCACGTCTCTACCAACCTTGCCACCCTGACGGGCTACAGAAGGGAAATGGAAGAGGTACTGGATGGAGGAAAAAAGATACAAAGAGAGAGAGAGAGAGAGAGAGAGAGAGAGAGAGAGAAGGAGAGAGAGGAGAGAGAGAGAGAGAGAGAGAGAGAGGAGAGAGAGAGAGATGAGAGAGAGAGAGAGAAGAGAATGGTGATGGACGAAAGAGGAGATGGGTGAAGAAGGGAGATAGTGGGAGAGGGAAGAGGAGGAGGAGAAGGAAGAGGAGGAGGAGGAGGAGAGAGGAGGGAGGAGGAGGAGGAGGAGGAGGAGGAGGAAGGAGAAGAAGGAGAGGGGAGGGAGAGGAGACAGGAATGGTCGCTGCTGATGTCATTATATACAGAACGAGAGGATAAATATTTGATCATGAGTCATTTATCAGCCGTCAGGGAACACAAGTTGCAACACACACACACACACACACACACACACATACACACACACACACACACACACACACACACACACACACACATACACACACACACACACAGGGTCTTCGTGCTGCATATAAGGTTAAATGTACACCAGGATAAAAAAAATTGGTAAAAATAGTGCAGGTTACTTTGGACGCTTGTGGATTCGAGGTCAGAAAGAATATATATAGAACAACAAATTGAAGAAAAAATAAGAAAAGTTTGATTGATAAGGAAAATTCTTGAAGCAAAAATTATATAAAACTAAAAATAAGAAATAAAAGTAAAAAAGGACATAAAACTATAAATAAATATACAAAAACTTGGAAATATTAGCTATGACACTTTGATCTGATTGGCAGCAGCATATTGTCCCTTGTTTGTTTGTTTTTGTTATTTTTTTGGCCCTGTTTAAAGGAACCTGAATGTTGTTACTCCTCCTCCTCCTCCTCCCTTTCTCCTCCTCCTCCTCCTCCCCCTCCTCTTCCTCCTCCTCCTCCTCCTCTCCTCCTCTCCTCCTCCTCTTCCACCCTAATCTTCGACAAGTCATTCTGCAGACATTTCTTAAATCAAATAATCTCTTTTCCCCTCCCCCAACCTCAAGATAATGTAATAGAATTCTGCCTTTTTTGAGATGATTTCCTGTTCATCAACTTGCGACTCCTCCCCCGCCGCCTCCACTGTTACAAACCTTAACCAAGGGCTCTCCTTTTTTCCCTATTTTATATATCCCCTTTCCCCTTTTAATCCTATTTTTCTTCTCCTTATTCGCTATTTTCCTCCTTATTCCTATTCTCCTTCTTATCTCATTCTCCTTTCTTTTATTCTCTATTCTCCTCCTTATTCTCTATTCTCCTTTTTCTCTATCTCCTTCTTATTCTCTTTTTCCCCCTTATTCTCTATTCTCCTTATTCTCTATTCCCCTTTCTTATTCTCTATTCTCCTTTTTCTCTATTCTCCTTATTCTCTATTCCTTCTCTTTATTCTCTATTCCCCTCCTTATTCTCTATTCTCCTTATTCTCTTTTCCCCTTCCTTATTCTTATTCTCCTTATTCTCTTTCTCCTTCTCCTTATTCTCTATTCTCCTTATTCTGGTATTCTCCCTCCTTATTCTCTATTCTCTCCTTATTCTCTTATTCTCCTTATTCTCTATTTCCTCCTTATTCTCTATTCTCCTCCCTTATTCTCTATTCTCCTTTCCCCTTTTTTCTCTATTCTCCTCCTTATTCTCTATTCTCATTATTCTCTATTCTCCTTCTCTTTATTCTCAATTCTCCTCCTTATTCTCTATTTCCTTATTCTCTATTCTCCCCTTATTCCCCTATTCTCCTTATTCTCTTTTCTCCCCCTTTATTCTCTATTCTCCTTATTCTCTATTCTCCTCCTTATTCTCTTTTCTCCTTATTTCTTATTCTCTTATTTTTATTCCTCCTTTTTCCCTTATTCTCTTCTCCTTTATTCTCTATTCTCCTTCTCTTATTCTTTTTCTCCTTATTCTCTATTCTCTCCTATTCTCTATCTCCTTATTCTTATTCTCCTCTTATTCTCTATTCTCTATTCTCTATTCTCTTATTCTCTATTCTCCTCTTATTCTCTATTCTCTTCTCCTTATTCTTATTCTCCTTCTCTTATTCTTCTATTTCCTTCTCCTTATTCTCTATTCTCCTCCTTATTCTCTTTTTCCCTTCTCCTTATTCTCATTCTCTTCTCCTTATTCTCTATTCTCCTTATTCTCTATTCTCCTTATTCTCTATTCTCCTCTTATCTCTATTCTCATTATTCTCTATTCTCTTATTCTCTATTCTCTCCTTATTCTCTATTCTCCTTATTCTCTATTCTCCTTATTCTCTATTCTCCTCTATTCTCTATTCTCCTCTTATTCTCTATTCTCTTATTCTCTATTTCCTCCTTTTTCTCTATTCTCTTCTCCTTATTTCTCTATTCCCCTTTATTCTGTATTCTCCTCTTATTCTCTTCTCCTTATTCTCTATTCCTCCTTATTCTCCTTCTCCTTATTCTCTATTCTCCTTCTCCTTATTCTCTATTCTCCTTCTCCTTATTCTCTATTCTCCTTCTCCTTATTCTCTATTCTCCTTCTCCTTATTCTCTATTCTCCTTCTCCTTATTCTCTATTCTCCTTCTCCTTTATTCCTCTATTTCCTTATTCTCTATTCTCCTTCTCTTTTTCTCTATTCTCCTCCTTATTCTCTATTCTCCTTATTCTCTATTCCCTCCTTTTTCCCTCTATTCTCCTTCTCTTATTCTCTATTCTCCTCCTTTTTTCTCTATTCTCCTTATTCTCTATTCTCCTCCTTATTCTCTATTCTCCTTCTCCTTATTCTCTATTCTCCTTCTCCTTATTCTCTATTCTCCTTCTCCTTATTCTCTATTCTCCTCCTTATTCTCTATTCTCCTCCTTATTCTCTATTCTCCTTATTCTCTATTCTCCTTATTCTCTATTCTCCTCCTTATTCTCTATTCTCTCCCTTATTCTCTATTTCCTTCTCTTTATTTCTATTCTCCCCCTTTATTCTCTATTCTCCTTATTCTCTATTCTCCTCCTTATTCTCTATTCTCCTCCTTATTCTCTATTCTCCTTATTCTCTATTCTCCTTATTCTCTATTCTCCTCCTTATTCTCTATTCGCCTTCTCCTTATTCTCTATTCTCCTCCTTATTCTCTATTCTCCTCCTTATTCTCTATTCTCCTTCTCTTTATTCTCTATTCTCCTCCTTATTCTCTATTCTCCTTCTTTTATTCTCTATTCTCCTCCTTATTCTCATTCTCCTCTTTCTCTATTCTCCTTCTTTTTATTCTCTATTCTCCTCCTTATTCTCTATTCTCCTCCTTATTCTCTATTCTCCTTCTCTTATTCTCTATTCTCCTCCTTATTCTCTATTCTCCTTATTCTCTATTCTCCTCCTTATTCTCTATTCTCCTTATTCTCTATTCTCCTTCTCTTTATTCTCTATTCTCCTCCTTATTCTCTATTCTCCTTATTCTCTATTCTCCTCCTTATTCTCTATTCTCCTCCTTATTCTCTATTCTCCTCCTTATTCTCTATTCGCCTTCTCCTTATTCTCTATTCTCCTCCTTATCTTATTCTCCTTCTCCTTATTCTCTTTCCCTTCTCCTTATTCTCTATTCTCCTTCTCCTTATTCTCTATTCTCCTTATTCTCTATTCTCCTTCTCTTTATTCTCTATTCTCCTCCTTATTCTCTACTTCTCCTTCTCCTACTTCCCCTCTTCCCCTTTTCTTCCTTCTTCTTCTGGCCCTCTGTAGTGTTTTGATGTCCTGTTTCTCATACTCTTTAAGTTTTCCTCCTCCTCCTCCTTCTTCTCGCCCTCTTTCTGCTTTTATGTCGTTTCTCTTACACCTAAATTTGTATAGTGTGCATTCAAAAAGCCAAGGCAGAACCAAGACGTCTGTTGCTGTTTGCTTCTTCCTTTGTATTCCTCCTCCTTCTCCTTGCCAGCAGTGTCTTTCTGTTGTTTGTCCTATTTCTCATAGTCTTAATTTAGTGTAGTATGCATATAAAAAGGTCAAGACAGAACTAATACATTTGTTGTTGTTTATTACTTCCTTTGTATTCCTTAGCATTCCTCCTTTCCCTCCTCCTTCAGGCCACTATTATCACTATAAAACCTGAGCCATAGTCACCATTAGCCTTGTCATCAAGCGGTAGCAGAGTGATCTTGCAGTATTTAGTTCCCCATAATGTGTGACCCTTTTTATAGCCCCTTCTACCTCCTCCTCTCTCTCTCTCCCTTACCCCCATGTACCACCCACCCCTTGCTCTCTCCCCTTCTATCTCCTCTCTCTCCCTTACCCCCCTGTACCATTCCCTACCTTATATTGACTCCTCCACCCCTTACTCTCTCCCTTCCTCTCTCTCCTACCCTTACCCACCTGCCTACACCCTTGCTCTCTCCCCTTCTATCTACCTCATTCTCCCTTACCCTTACCATTCCTAACCTTATATTGACTCCTCCACCCCTTGCTCTCTCCCCTTCCTCATCCTCCACCTCCTATGTCTCCCCTCTCCCTCTTCATCATCCTCCACCTCCTCCCTCTCCCCTCTCCTTCCCTTTTAAGATGACAAGTCACCATCCTATCAACAACGTCACATTATCATCTCTCCTCTCCTCTCTCCCTCCTCTTCTCTCCTTCCTTCTCCTCTTCTTCTCTCCTTCTTCTTCCCTCTCTCTCTCACATGCTCACCTCCTCTCCTCCCCTACCTCTTCTTCTTCTTCCTCTCCTTCCCACCATCCTCTTCTCTCCTTCCTTCCCTCTTCTTCTCTTCTTCTTCTTCCCTCCCTCTCTCCTTCCTTCCCTCTTCTTCTCTCCTTCTTCTTCCCTTCCTCTCACATGCTCACCTCCTCTTCTCTCCCTCTCCTTCCCTCTCTTTTCTTTTCTCCTTATTCTTCTCTTCACTTCCTCTCACATTCTCATCTCTCCTCTCTTTTATCTCTCCTTCGTCTTCTTTTTAATCTTTTTCTCTTAGTAATCCTTTGGTATTTTTATCTTTTATAGTTATCCCATTACCTTTGTAGTCCGTCAAAATAGCTAGACGTATATAGTCACCGTTTGCTGTCCATTGAGAGGGTATTTTTCTCCTCCTGGTTATTATTAGTCACCGTTCACCGTTCACTTGATCCGCATACTCGATGACTGGTCTCTTCTCTCGTCTCTTTTCTCTGGCTTGCTTGGGTTGAGGCGAGGTGGTGATGGTGGTGGTGGTGGTAATGGTGGTGATGGTGGTGATGGTGGTGATGCTTGATTTCCTTGTCTCTCTCTTCTTCGTCTTTCCTTCTTGTCGTGTGCTTCTGTCTATATCATCATCATTCTTGTTGTTGTTCCCTTCTTCAGCTCTTCTTCTTCCTCCTCTTCCTCTTCTTCCTTCCTCCTCCTCCATCGCTTTTTCTATTCTATGTCTATACTTTTCTGTCCTATGCCTCTTACTTTACATTTGACTGGTAAGGACTACCAGGTTTGTTGCTGTTTGTTCATCCTTTGTGCTCCTATGTGTTTCTGCATTCCTCCTCTTCCTCCTCATTACATTCCAGTGAGCTTTGATACTTGCTACTCGTGTTGGCTACTATGTTCCTCCTCCTCCTCCTCTTCTTCCTCCTCCTCCTTCTCCTTCTCCTTCTCCTTCTCCTTCTCCTTCTCCTCCTCCTCCTCCTCCTCCTCCTCCTCCTCCTCCTCCTCCTCCTCCTCCTCCTCCTCCTCCTCCTCCTCCTCCTCCTCCTCCTCTCCTCTTCCTCCTCTCCTCCTCCTCCTCCTCCTCCTCCTCCTCCTCCTCTTCATCCTCGTGCAGGGCAATACGCGTCCTAATGGAAAGGCAGCAGTAGCAGGTTACAGACGCGCTGGACCCAAAATATCCATGAAGAAACGTGTTTTAATTTCTTCAGTTCCGCATCTTTTTTCTTATTTCTCTTTTTTACACGCCAGCAATGTAAGTAGTCATGTATATGTGTGTACGTGCATGTGGGTGTGATGTCTGTGTGTGTTGTGTCTGTTGTGTGTGTGTGTGTGTGTGTACTGTACTCCCCCTCAGGTATATAGGAGCACAAGGTAGCAGACACACCTTTATGCGCCCCGATTCGCCATGCACTTCACCTGCTTCCCTTTTATATTCTTTCCACCGTCGTCTTTTCACTGGTGGACGATTCAGGCGCAGAAAATTGTAAATATATCACTTGGAGGGCAAAAAAAGTGGGCGAGTGTACATTACTGTGTGGAGGGAAGGGTGGGAGGTGCATGGGTGTGGGTTTGGACATGGGTTAAGCCCCCTGGAGGAGTGTATGGGCTTTAGGGTGGTGGGTCTTGCCGTTCGCCTTGTATCAGGATTGTAGAGATTGACGGGAGCAAGATCAATTGACCATCTATTAAAAGTCAATTGATCTAGGACGGGAGTGGTGGATTGATTTACACGTTTATTGACCTAAGTATATATAAGGTATGTTTAGAGGACAAAAGGCTTACAACATGCCCATAAGACAATGATAAAAGAGTCTACAGGCCTATAGCTCCAACGTAAAAAATAATTATATGACAATGATGCTTGTCGATATAAATAAAAAAATGTACACCTCATGGTTGTCGAGAAAATTGATATTTTGTATAAAGTACGAATCTGCTATTTTCTTGGTTATTTTCCAATCAATATTTTTTTGCTTTGCGCCAAATGATAGCCCTTGATCTACTTATTTACTTCATATTTACTTCTCTATTCATGTTGCACTTATCTGCCATAGTTTTTTAGTTATTGAAAAAATCGTGATTAAAAAAAAAAAAATCAAGGCATACCCCTTGCAAAATTTGCAATATTTTTTGAAAAATAGATTTGCTTGAAAATTTGTTCCTAGCAGTTTTCGGGCATGCTAAACACGAATCTGGAGTCAGTTTTCAGTTACAATGATTAGAAGTCCTTATTTCAGCCAATTCACAATGACATGATACTTCCAGATATTCCTTAAAAATCACAAATTTGACAAAATTTACTACAAGACATAAAAATATGATAGGCATTGCTAAATTAATCATTACTTCAATACAACGATCAGTATCAGTATTTTCAGTATTAGTATTAGTATTATTAATCCCTATTTGAGCCACCCATGCGATTGTCAAAGTACTTATAAAAAACAAGAAATACTATAGCAATCATGTGGGACTTATGATGCCCTCCCATGACTCCTGTAGGATGCGTGAAGGAGCGAAGAGGCCCGTGAAGGACTCTGAAGTATTGTATACAAAGCGAAGGATACTTAAAAAATAGTTCTTCCTCCTCCCATTTCCTCTCCTCCCTTTCTTCTCCTCCTTCCTCCTCCTCCTCCTTTCCTTTCTTTGTCCCACCTCCTTCCTTCTCCTCCCCCTCTCCCCTCCCTCCTCCTCCTCGTCCCTCCTTCCCCTCCCCCCTTTCCTCCTCCTTTCCCCTTCTTCCTCCTCCCCCTCCCGCCTTCTTACGCCGCCTATCGTATTTATATATGCATATGTGACGGACAGTGAGGGGAAAAATAGTAATTAGAGTAATGCTAACAATGACAACAATGATAACAGTAATGATGATAACAATGATAACGAGAGTGGTGGGGCTAACTTCCTCTTCTTTTTATCTTCTGCTTCTTCTTTTTATTGTTCTCCTTTCTTCTTCTTGTGTCTGTGGTCTTGTATGTGTGTGTGTGTGTGTGTGTGTGTGTGTGTGTGTGTGTGTGTGTGTGTGTGTGTGTGTGATGGTGATGACTGATGGTGGTGGTGGCAAGCATGACGTCAGAGCAAAATAAGTTCATGCATGAGGTGTTTATCTTTATTGAGTTCCTGCTGTTGCTTAAACCATCGGTAAATATATAAATAAATGTGTAATGCCCTGGTAAATAAAAGGGTGAGAGGGGCGCGGCGGCTGCTTTACGGCCGGGGAGATGAGATAGCCTTAACTAGGAACTTCTATATATAGCCCGTGTTGGGGTGATGCAATTATATAACTGATTCCCTGGCTGCCGGGCTTGCTTCGGACTTCTTGGTAAGGGTGGTGATGTGTAGGTATAGAGGTGGTGTGGTGGTGGAGACAAAATTCTTAGTTAAGGTGGTGGTGGTGGTGATGTGTATGTATAGAGGTGGTGGTGGTTGTGGAGACAAAAAATTCTTAGTTAAGGTGGTGGTGGTGGTGGTGATGTGTATGTATAGAGGTGGTGGTGGTGGTGATGTGTGTGTATAGAGGTGGTGGTGGTGGTGATGTGTGTGTATAGAGGTGGTGGTGGTGGTGATGTGTGTGTATAGAGGTGGTGGTGGTGGTGGTGTGTGTGTATAGAGGTGGTGGTGGTGGTGATGTGTGTGTATAGAGGTGGTGGTGGTGGTGATGTGTGTGTATAGAGGTGGTGGTGGTGGTGATGTGTGTGTATAGAGGTGGTGGTGGTGGTGATGTGTGTGTATAGAGGTGGTGGTGGTGGTGGTGGTGGAGACAAAAAAAATCTTAGTTAAGGTGGTGGTGGTGGAGGTGACCTAAAAATGAACGCACACTTAATATATCCAGAAGAAAACAACACAAAATATAAATGTATATAGGTTGTGTTGTGAAGATAAATAAGTAAGTAAATGTCTCAGTAAGGGTGATGATGTTTATGGTGGTGGTGGCGGTGGTGGCCAAAATATCCACACACACACTATAATAATTAGAAGAAAAAGCACAACAAACCCACACACTAAAATAACCAGAAAAAAAATCGAAAAAACGCAAAATATTTTCTCCCACTAAAATAAACAAAAAAAAATCGAAAAAACGCAAAAATATTTTCTCCACTAAAATAAACAAAAAAAATCGAAAAAACGCAAAATATTTTCTCCCACTAAAATAAACAAAAAAAAATCGAAAAAACGCAAAAATATTTTCTCCCACTAAAATAAACAAAAAAATCGAAAAAACGCAAAATATTTTCTCCCACTAAAATAAACAAAAAAAACGAAAAAAATACACACATTGAAATATTAAGAAAAAAGAAAAATATCCACACCCATTAAAATATCCAGAAGAAAAATCGAAAATATACAAATAAATCCAGAAATCCACATATTGTACTCATATCCATCATGTCTCTGATGCATAAATAAATATTCACGTTAAAGAATGCGTCGTGAGGTTAAGATTTTGATTCATTCTTAAAACCAGTATTGCCTCACCTTTTCCTTCACATTCTTGGAGGTATTCAATATTCCCGTGTCCTCTTTAAGTTTTATTCTCATGCCTCAGATATAAATGAATGACCAATTTATGTATTTATTGTTAATAATATGATGTGTTTCTGCTTCCTCGTCAACCATATCGACAAGAAAACCTTCGTATACTGCGTTAGTCATCAATAAAATTCTTCCATCCTTTCGTTAATATATATTTCTTGTTAGTATATATGGTGTGTTTTTGCTCCCTCGTCAACCATATCGACAAGAAAACCTTTATACCTCGTTAGCCATCAATACATTTCTTCTATCCTTCCCTTAATATATATTTCTCTGCCATCCAAGTATTCCTGTTTGTCTCATCTACAATTATATCCTCAAGGTTACTAATCTCTATCCCACACTTAGCTTCAGGAGACTATTTCCGTATCTCTCTTGTACCATTAATACTTTGTTCGGGGCCCCGTGGAACAAACTATCACAGCCATGTCTTCGTATTCTCTGATATCTCCCGAAGTACCATTACTTTCCCCTCTCCCTTGTAGCCCCATTAATTGATGGCAATATAATACCGCCTTGCAGTCTCTCCTACCATTATCGTGTCCTTCCATCCCCCTGTCCCTTATATACTACGCGCCAGGCAGGTATTAGCATCTCCCTGTGTCTCTGGTGCCATTAACAGTTTCACGACCACTGCCGATGCTCCTTGTATGGCTTAATGCGACCTGCGAATTATGTGGGTCAGCGTTCGGGGCAGCAGTATAATAACTTGCTCACGTCACGAATGGCATCACGCCGCGTCGGGGGCCACATGAGTCCGACGCAAAAACCTCCGTCGTGGTCCTTTCCAGAGGTCTTTCCTAGCGCGCCGCGGGGACGATACGGCGGTTAGTGTCCGCCGGCCGCGCTAGGTGACTTATTTTATGGCCGCCTTCCCTTCTGCTTGTTGCTATAAATGTCTTAATGTTCGTGTGTGTGTGTGTGTGTTAGTCATTTTATAAGTGAAGATAGAAAGTATATAAATGTACATAGAAATCAGGAATCAAAGAGCTGTTCTGTCCTTTTTTTAATTTTTTGCATCGATCAGTAAATTATACTTTTAAGAACAATATCCTAGCTCTGGGAATCGTTGGGATGACTGGTGTCAAACATATCATTATTATATAGTTACGCGGAGAAACACTGTATCACTCATACCTCTCTTCGCCTATAAGTAATATCACACGCTTCAAAAGAAATTACTCCTATTTCATTTTCTCCTTTACACCTGTGGCCGCCGCGTGCGCTCAATAGGAAGGGATGTTATTTATCCTTTGTAAGGTGGTCGCCACAGCGCCGCGCTACCCACCGTGCACCCCCGGACACTGAGTCACGCCATGGAAGTTACGGCTAATGAGCAACACGCACGGCATTACAGGTCACCGTGGCGGGGGAACGTCTGTAACGGGGACTCTTCTTCTTCTTCTTCTTGTGGCCTTTGTCGCTTAGTATCGCTTCATAGGTCCTTTTCAACTTCGTTATAATTATAGTTAACAGTCTTCGTTATAATTATAGTTAACAGTCTTCGTTATAATTATAGTTAACAGTCTTCGTTATAATTATAGTTAACAGTCTTCGTTATAATTATAGTTAACAGTCTTCGTTATAATTATAGTTAACAGTCTTCGTTATAATTATAGTTAACAGTCTTCGTTATAATTATAGTTAACAGTCTTCGTTATAATTATAGTTAACAGTCTTCGTTATAATTATAGTTTACAGTCTTCGTTATAATTATAGTTAACTGTCTTCGTTATAATTATAGTTAACAGTCTTGTCAACTCTTCCCTAGGTTATTTCACCTGGGATACTAAAAAACATTTTCATTAGTTTTCGGTCATTAAACTAACATCCTAATTCATTGTCTCCTTCGTGTTCTTTCTACCCAGCACTGCGTTAGGAACACTTTTGTGAAGTTTACAATACTTTCTGTTTCATTTCTGTCCCCATACAGCCTTAACGCCGTACACAGGGCCGCTATGGCTGAGCAGAGAAGGCTTTGAAATTTACGTACTGTACCACAATAATGTCAATGTAACAAGAGATGAAAAAATAATGCAAATAAAACTAGTATAATTGCAAACTTGGCGGGCTATCTATCTATAGACTATAGCGGGGACTCGCGGAGGCTGACCAGAGAAACCTTACGTACCACAATAATGTCTGTTGCATGTAACAAGAGATAAAAAACATGTAAATAAACCTAATAGAATTGTAAACTTGTAAGGTTTGTTTAGCTTGGTGGTTTCTTTCCATATTTACTGTTTAAGACGGACAGCCACCAAGTCTTCTTCCTACGCGAACCGTCGATTCTCCCTCTCTGTGTTTTCTCTGGCTAGTGTTTGCATGGACCCAGGCAGGCAATGGTCCATGGTCCGGCCTGACCCTCCACGCCCTCCCCTGATGCTTCCTGTGGTCAGGCAAGGGTCACAAAGGATCTTATTTATTATCACCGACGCCAGAAAGCACCAACTCAAAGGGCTGATTCGCCAGGGATTTCCTTGAGTAAACAGTCGCGAGCCTTTCAGAGAGGTTGCGAGGCGAGCCATGCAACGCCCTACACGGTTATCGCGGCGGTGGTTATAGAAGAGGACGCAGGGGCCAAAGCCTTTAGAATAAGTTAGGTTAGGTTAGGTTAGATTAGCTATTTTAACGGTAGGGACGGTAGGGAAAAGTGATGGTTATAGAAGGAAACGCTAGGGACCAAAGCCTTTATAGTAGGAGGTTAAGTTAGCTATTTTAACGGTAGGGACGGTAGGGAAAAGTGATGGTTATAGAAGGAGACGCAGGGACCAAAGCCTTTATAGGAGGAGGTTAAGTTAGCTATTTTAACGGTAGGGACGGTAGGGAAAAGTGATGGTTATATAGAAGGAGACGCAGGGACCAAAGCCTTTAGTTTAGATTAGGTTAGTTATTCTAAAGGCTAATTTCCCCCTTTTTGGCATTAAATCACTCGATCTATTCTAAAGGCTTTGGTAGGAACGGTATAGGGAATAGTGATGGGAGGGAGGTAAAGAAGGGGCGTGGATGAGGGAGGAGGGGTTAGGATGGGTGGGGATGGGTGGAGGTGGTGGGGGGAGAGGGGGTGGCGACACGTGTCTTGAGCCCTGGTGGTGACTGGCCCCCGTCGACCTCCGCTGACCCCGCCTGACCCCTCCGCGCCCTCCAATCGGGACCGGCGATGTCGCGCGCTACCTCACGCGCGCCAACTTTATGTGCCGCGGAATTCCCAGACGGTGAAAAAAATGTTGAGAGCAGAGAGAGAGAGACGAGAGAGAGAGAGGAAGAGAGAGAGAGAGAGAGGAGAAGAGAGAGAAGTGAGAGAGACGGAAGAGAGAGACGGAAGAGAGACAAGAATAGAGGAAAGAGAGAGAGAGAGAGAGAGAGAGAGAGAGAGAGAGAGAGAGAGAGAGGAGAGAGAGAGAGAGAGAGAGAGAGAGAGAGAGAGAGACGGGAAAGAGGGAAAGAGACGAAAAAAGAGAGAGACGGCGAGAGTAGAAGACCAAAATTGAAGAGAACTAACTCGGGCACATAACACACACACACACACACACACAACACACAACACACACACACACACACACCACACACACACACACACACACACACAGCACACACACACAACAACACACACACACACCACACACACACAACGAAACACACACAACACACACACACACACAACCACGAACAAGCACACACAGCACACACACACACACACACAAACACAAAACAAACACACACACACACACCACACACACACACACACACACACACACACACACACACACCAACACAACACAGACACAGACACACACACACACACACACACACACACACACACACACACACACACACACACACATGGATATCCAGACGGACAGACAGACGCATAAGGAGTGACCGCCGTTCATCACCCCGTCGACCTTGGACACCCAGAGGCGACCCGCGCACAAGGACGATGATTAAGGCTGAGGCCAGATTAGCGGAGTGTAAACGCTGGATAGGGCCAGATATGCCTTGCCGGGAGCCGTGCCACTGTGCCTCCTTCCTAACCTGCCACACAAATACATGATAAGACTCCCAATGTCCACCCGAGCGCCCGATCCTCTTAAAGATATGTTTATAGTGGTTAATTCTCCTTACTCCCTTCACTCCTGCCGTGATGATGCCTCTGCGACGACTGTGGGACTGTGGGTGGCAAGGAACTGACTCACTGAGGGGGGTTGCTGTGTCGTCCAGGGAGGAGGTCGGGGCGGCAGGACTGGATCTGGTGTGGGGGGGGGGCTTAAACTTAAGGGGCGTGTTTGCTGTCCCGAAGGAGGGGAGAGGAGTAGGGAAGGGTGTCAGAGAACTAAGTATGAAAAGTTTCCTCACCAGATTAAAATAGAAAGATAATGTGATGATAGGTAAATATTTAATCTGAATTAAATATTTAGATTGGGGATGTTTTAAGCTTTAAGGGGCTTTAAGAGGCGTGTGTTCTGTCCCGAAGAAGGGAGGAAGGGGTGAGGCCGTGAAGGTGTCAGAGAACTAAACATGAAAAGTTCTCTTACCAGATAAATAAAAAAAAGATTATATTATGATGATAGGTAAAATAAAATCTGAGTTAAGTATTTTGATTAGGGATGTTTGGTTAATGGAAAGTTTTGGTGATAGGAAAAGTGATGGGTTTTTGGTATGAATGGAGTTCAATAAATTAAAACAAATGAAATCTGAATTAAGTATTTGGAAAAGGAATGTTAAATAGATAAAATAGTAGATAGAAAAGTTGTTGTTTTGGGTTGGAGTTTAAATGGAGATAAAATAAGAAAAAAATAGGAAAGGTTAGGCAATATGGAACAGGAATTGATTAACTTTGATTCAAGATGAAGGATGAATTTATGATTACAGAAGAGAGAAAAAAGATGGACCACCGCGAGAGATATCGATAAAAGAATACCATTAGGAAGAAAAAATTGGAGAGGGAAGAAAAGGGAAGAGAGGATAAATTTTGAGTTTTGTTATCGGAGGAGGAGGAGGAGGAGGAGGAGGAGGAGGAGGAGGAGGGGCAGGAAGACGACGAGGAGGAGGAGGGGCAGGAAGACGAAGAGGAGGAAGAGGAGGAGGGGCAGGAAGACGACGAGGAGGAGGAGGGGCAGCAAGACGACGAGGAGGAGGAGGAGGAGGAGGATTACAAAGGATTACAAAGGAAACACAAACAGCAACAGACCGATAGGTCCTTACAAGGCTGTTTGCTTTAACTACACTACACTAACTAGATGATAAGAGAGAAAGGATAGGAAAGTAGAAGGCTCCTCCCCACCCACCCATCCCTCCAGCCGAAGCTGGCCGGAAATGAAGTGATACCATGCAATATAGAAAAACTTTGGAATTTTGGAATTTGTGAGGAAAGTTGAAAGCTGTAATCTATGGCTAACTACTACTAGTTTGTGGGGGTAGGTTTAGTGCTTGATAGATTGGTCATGTTAGCGTGTTTTGTAATGGTGTGAACACAGTGTGTATGTTGGTATGTAACTTGGTATGGTGTGAATGTGAGGAGGAGGAGGAGGAGGAGGAGGAAGACGACGAAGAGGAAGAGGAGGAGGGGCAGCAAGACGACGAGGAGGAGGAGGAGGAGGGGCAGCAAAACGACGACGAGGAGGAGGAGGAGGAGGGGCGGCAAGACGACGAGGAGGAGGAGGAGGAACAAGAGTGGCCATTAATAAGAGAAGAAGCAGCAGTGAGAGGCTGGCAGAGGTTGAAGTGGTCACCCGCAAAATCTTTTAGCATATATTAATTGGGTGGGTGGCTTTAGTTTGCCTCTTATCGTGATGTGTCCTGTTTTTCCTTGGACCATTATTACTACTTGCTACACTGTGTTAAGGACGAGGAATTAAATTGGCCACAAGAGCAAGAGCAAGTCAAATAGAAACCATTGCTACCTTACAGCCGCGAAAATAAGAGAATGTTTAAATAGGATCAGGAGGTTAGCCTATCAGATTGTCGAGAGAGAGAGAGAGAGAGAGAGAGAGAGAGAGAGAGATAGAGAGAGAGAGAGAGAGAGAGAGAGAGAGAGACGTATACAAGTTTAAAAAAAAAAAAAAATACGGAATACAAAAGTTATTGAAGAGAACGTAAAGTAGGTAAGAGAGAGAAGAGAGAGAGAGCGAGAGAGAGAGAGAGAGAGAAGAGAGAGAGAGAGAGAGAGAGAGAGAAGAGAGGACGTATACAAGTTTAAAAAAAAAAAAAAATACGGAAATACAAAAGTTATTGAATAGAAACGTAAAGTAGGTATAGAGAGATAGAGAGAGAGAGAGA
>JACEEZ010023822.1:27500-37500 GCA_016584305.1 Chionoecetes opilio | reverse complement strand
GACCGAGAGGAGAGAGAGAGGAGGGAGAGGAGTCCGGAGGAGAGGAGGGAGGATATGAAGAAGGGGGGGATGACATGAGAGATCGGGAACCCGTTCCGAATTGAGGAGAGGAGAGATGACGAGAGCGAGAGACGAGAAGAGAGCGAAGAGAGAGAGGGCTGGACGAGATGGCGGAAGGAGAAGACGAGAGAGAGAGAGAGCGAGAAGAGGGAGAGAGAGAGAGAGAGCGAAAGAGAGAGAGAGGAGAGAGAGAGAGAGAGACGTTGATTATCAGAAGCAGGTGTAAGGAGGGTAGGCAAAGGGACCATCGGATATGAGATACACACACACACTCTCTCTCTCTCTCTCTCTGACCTTCCCCGCCCCTCCCTTCACCCTTCCCTTTTGTCGCTGTCACCTTGTTATTTCTGTGTCGCCTTTATTAATCGTTCCGCGCCTCCCTGCCCTCCATCACTGCACGGAGATACCACACCAACGCCGCTTGAGGGACACAATGCAAGGGATGTACCATGTGTGTAACTGTTGCATAATACAGTATAAGGGGGGAAAAAAAAGGATCCCACTCATACACACATACATAAAGGAACACGAATTTTAACGTTATAATGAGGAAGGAACACGATTTTTACGACACCAACACCGCTTGAGGGACACAATGCAAGGGATGTACCATGTGTGTAACTGTTGCATAATACAGCATAGAGGGAAAAAAGGATCATAAATATAGTAAGGGGTAAAAAAAACCGATTCTCACTCACACTTAAGGAAAGGAACACGTATTTAAACCTAATAATGAGGCGTAAGTGTAAAAAGAAGAAACCATTGCTAAGGGATTTTTCTTTGTATACCTGTTGCATAATACAGTATAGGGGAAAAAAGAGCCTCACTCATAAACACATACATAAAGGCCACGAATTTTCACTTATAATGAGGAAGTTACAGATTTTACGACACCTGGCGCTGAGGGGACACAATGCAAGGGGTCTACTATGTGTGTAACTGTTGCATAATACAGTATAGGGGAAAAAAGAGCCTCACTCATACACACATACATAAAGGAACACGAAAGTTTAACCTTATAATGAGGAAGTTACACGATTTTTAAGACACCTTGGCCAGCTGAGAGGACACAATGCAAGAGATTTTTCATGTGTATACTACTTACATAATAGAGGAAAGTACAGTATAGTATTGAGTATCGTATAGAAAGTATTGTATAGCCTATAGATGAAGAAAAAGATACGACACCTCCGCCGCTTGAGGGACGCTGGCCGAGGGATTTACTATGTGTATATCTGTTGCATAATACAGCATAGAGGGAAAAAAGAGCCTCACTCATACACACATACATAAAGGAACACGAATTTTAACTTTATAATGAGGAAGGAACACGATTTTTACGACACCTTTGCCGCTTGAGGGACACAATGCAAGGGTCTACTATGTGTGTAACTGTTGCATAATACAGCATAGAGGGAAAAAAGATCATAATACAGTACAGTAAAGCTCTTTCTAATTCGAACTAATTGGGAGGAGACCTGGATTGAATTAGCCCAAAGTCCGAATTATCCGATGGTTACCTCTAGCCCCTCCACACAATTAAAACTCGCTCAAACTTGCCAAAATAGCACAGATTGTATTATATTTATACTCACCAAAGCCATTGTATTTATACTATAATTATTAGCACACAGACTGATAATAATACATGATAATAATAATAATACAATTTACAATAGAACATATACACATGAGAACTCATAAACCATCAATTTCTTACTACTTAAAGATTAGATTATACACCCACACACATTTTTCACCTTGTAATGCTTCTATATTACTCCTAAGTTAGCATAACCTCCTACACACACGGTTTCTGAATTATAAACATAATATAGTTACTTTTTCCCGTTCAGCTCATAACTTGTTTCTCACACAGCCACACTTACCCATCAAAAGTTATTGTAAATGGATGGATCTACAATTTTATCCCCGACATTTCCAATTATCAAGCAAAAAAAAAACTTTCGGATATCTGGCTGCTCAAAATTATTCCAAAATTGACGACGATCAGGTTTTCGTTATTTTGCCGCTAAACTATGAGTCGTAGAAGAAAACTTATCGAAGTAACAAAGGTTTATCTTGACGTGTTCTACATTATGCAGTAATCGGTTTGTCAAAACGTCTCATGTTTGTCGAGAAAATTGATATTTTGTATAAATGTACGAAAATGCTATTTTCTCGGTTATTTACCAATCAATATATTTTTGCTTTTCGGCAAATGATAGCCCTTGATCTACTTCATATTTACTTCTCTATACATGTTGCACTTATCTGCTCTAGTTTTTTTAGTTATTGAAAAAAACGTGATTTTCAAAAAAATTCAAGGCATACCCCTTGCAAAATTTGCCATATTTTTTGAAAAATAGATTTGCTAGTAAATTAGTTCCCAGTAGTTTTCGGGTATGCTGAACACGAATCTGGAGTCAGTTTTCAGTTACAATGATTAGAAGTCCCTATTTCAGCCAATTCACAATGACATGATGCTTCCAGATATTCCTTAAAAACCACAAATTAGACAAAACTTACTACAAGAGATAAAAATATGATATAAATTGCTAGATTAATTATTACTTCAATACAACGATCAGTATTAGTATTTTCAGTATAAGTATTATAATTATTAATCCTTATTTGAGCCACCCATGCGATTGTCAAAGTACTTATAAAAACCTAGGAATACTATAGCAATCCTGTGGGACTTCTAATGCCCTCCTATGACTCCTGTAGGATGCGTGAAGGAGCGAGGAGGCCCGTGAAGGACTCTAAAGGATTGTACACAAAGCGAAGGATACTTTAAAAAATTGTTCTTCCTCCTCCCCCTCCCGGCTTGGCTTCTTCCTCCGCCTATCGTATTTATACGATAATAATTATATATCAGATTACGCTGGGCAGCCGCGGCACGCACCGCATGGGAGAGGTCGGACTCCCACTAGTAAGGCTAAGGATGATTCAAACTTGCTCGAATTATGGAAAGTTATTGAAAAATTTGAACTAGCCTGAAACAGGTCGAATTATCCGAAGTTTGAATTATACGGGTTCGATTTAGAGAGGGTTTACTGTATAAGGAAAAAAAAGGACCCTCATACACACATACATAAAGGAACACAATTTAAACCATATAATGAGACGTAGGTAAAAAAAAAGAACATAAAACCATTGCAAGGGTATAAATCATGTTCGCCAGGAAAGGGTACACACAGAAAGGAGTCTCTATATATAAAAGAGTTACGACTAATTTATTTATTTATGGTTGCGGTGACCCAAAATGCTATAGAGTTTTCTCCCATGTTGCCTCCGTGACTAGACTTTACTATTATAATGATCTAGTAATGGGCTTAGGAGGAGGAGGAGGAGGAGGAGGAGGAGGAGGAGGAGAGGAGGAGAGGAGGAGGAGAGGGGAGAGAGGAGGAGGAGGAGGAGGAGAGAAGAGAAGAGAGGAAAGAAGAAGAAGAAGAAGAAGAAGAAGAAAAGGAAGAAAAAGAGAAGGTGGAAGAAGAAGAGGAGACGGAGGAGGTAGAGGAGAAGAAGAGGAGGAAGAGGAGAAGAAGAGGAGGAAGAGGAGAATAAGGAGGAGAGGTAGAGGGAAGGAAGGCATAAGGAGTAGCGGCAAGCGGGCGACTCCACTTGCACGATGACTTGCCCTGCCGCTACGCCAAAAGCTGGGACGTCTGTGGGCATTGTGTATCCCTCAAGGCAGCGACCACGGCGATTGTCCGCTTTTAATCTGTATTCCTCGCCGACGCCCTCCGCTGAGACACACACAAAGAGAAACTCGCTCGGAGAAAAGGAGAGCGACGCGGATGGTTTGTCGTGAAGGTAACCAGCCAGTGAGCGCCCAGCCACACCCTGTTGAGGATAGTAGGAAGGGTAGTGTTTGTATTAGCGTTTTTGTGGTGGTTGGGTCAGAATGGAGGATTGTTTTTCACGTGTGTTGCAGAAAGCTTACGTGTAGTAGTGTTTTTGTATTGATGTGGTCAGAATGGAGGATTGTTTTTCACGTGTGTTGCAGAAAGCTTACGTGTAGTAGTGTTTTTGTATTGATGTGGTTAGAATGGAGGGATTGTTTTTCACGTGTGTTGCAGAAAGCTTACGTGTAGTAGTGTTTTTGTATTGATGTGGTCAGAATGGAGGGTTGTTTTTCACGTGTGTTGCAGAAAGCTTAAGTGTATTAGCGTTTTTGTGGTGGTTGGGTCAGAATGGGGGATTGTTTTTCACGTGTGTTGCAGAAAGCTTACGTGTCCTTTCGATACACGTGTGTCGTTATTTTGCAGTATAGAATAATTAGATGCGTTATAGGAAGCATAAAATATCGTTTAGTTGTTATTTGTGCATGTGTATTAGTAGGTTAAGTGGTGCGAGCATATGTTAAGGAATGATAACTTTGATTTTATTTGTTATTTCATTCAAGTTTTCCTCCATCTACCGCTTTAAGGAGGAGAAGAAGAAGAAAAAGGAAGGAGAAATATGGAAGAAGAAGAAAATGTATACATAGCTATATTTATGAAAAGTATCACCACACACAGCCTTTTGTTTCCACTCCTGCCACACACTTGTAATTCCTCATCAGCAGTGTTGGGTAGGCGGCGCGAGGGTGCGGGATGCTAACCAGGTAGCCTTTATCTCGATTGCCTCACACACACTCCTCTTGAGCATCCCTGGCCCCTTGACCGCCCCCCTGACCGCCCTCTTCCTTCTGGGGCCACTCCGTCAACACGCCTACCACTCGAGGGTGCTCCAGAGTGGGCCTGTCATTAAGATATTCACAAACTGTAGCAAGGCAGCGACGCCCACCTCTGCTAGTTAGTTGTTCTCCTTCGTGGGCTAAGCAAGACTGTATCAGATAGGGAATGGTGGTGTAGCTTAGATTACGGGGGCATGTTTTGACGGCTGGCCATGTCCCTTGGGTAGTAAAGCCCATGGTCAGGGTAGATAAGGTAGGAATAGGGGTAGAATGAAGGCCTGAAGGTCGCCGAATCTATAGCACTGTGAGCCAGCCGTGAAGACTTTGCGAAATGGAATAAAGTGTAGCGTCAATAGCGGGACTGTGAGTGGAGTCAGGATTGGTTCTTACCCTTCAGACCCGACTATAAACCCCTGATCGTCCTCCTGCCACTTCGGGTTAGCATTAACGGGCCGCGTAAACTGGTGATGGCGATAATGAGGTGCACGAAATTGAGTGTCAGTCAGGACGGCGGTTCGCTATCCATTTATCAGCCTCATCTGATTTACTGCTGAGCTGCCCCTAGGACCAGATAACGTGTGTGTGTGTGTGTGTGTGTGTGTGTGTGGTGTGTGTGTGTGTGTGTGTGTGTGTGTTGTGTGTGTGTGTGTGTGTTGTGTGTGTGTGTGTGTGTTGTGTGTGTGGTGTGTGTGTGTCGTGTTGTGTCTGTGTGTGTGTGTGTGTGTGTGTGTGTGTGTGTGTGTGTGTGTGTTTGTTATGTGTGTGTGTGTGTGTGTGTGTGTGTGTCTGTGTGTGTGTGTTGGCTATATTTGTGTGCGTGTCAGTAATTATTGGCTCATCCTCAGCTTTGTAAATACTTATTATTATCGCTTTATTTTGCAACGTGTGTGTGTGTGTGGTGTGTGTGTGTGTGTGTGTGTGTGTGTGTGTGTGTGTATGTGTGTGTGTGTGTGTGTGTTCGTGTTGTGTGTGTGTGTGTGTGTGTGTATGTGTGTGTGTGTGTGTGTATGTGTGTATGTGTGTGTTTGTGTGTAAAGAAAGAAAGAGAGATATAGAGAGAGTGAGAGAGAGAGAGGATGGGGAGGGCAGGACCTGTGAGCAAGGTGGTAGTACACACACACACACACACACACACACACACACACACACACCATGGCAGCGTCTCTCCGTGTACCCGATGCGGAGCTAATTTTTGTCTTAGCTGCATCGGTACTGTACGATCCTGTGCTCACTCTTTGTCCGGCGCGTGTGGGTGGCTAGGCGATAATGGATAGATTCTGACAAGCAATTAAAGGTAGAGATGCCTGGCTTGTGCGTACCTTTTTTTCTTTTTTTTGCTTTTATTTTTTCTTCTTCTTTATTTACTTCTTTTTTCTTCTTCTTTATTTTTTCTTCTTTTTTCTGCTTTATTTTCTTCCTTACTTCTTTATTTTTTTCTTATTTTTTTCTTCTGTATTTTCTTCTTTACTTTCTTCTTTTTTATTTTCTTATTCTTTATTTTCTTCTTCTTTATTTTCTTCTGCTTTTTTCTTTTTCTTCTTTATTTTCTTCTGCTTTTTTCTTTTTCTTCTTTATTTTCTTCTTTATTTTCTTATTCCTTTATTTTCTTCTGCTTCTTTTTCTTCTTTTTCTTTTTCTTCTTTATTTTCTTCTTTATTTATTTTATTTTTTTTCTTTATTTACTTATTCTTTATTTTATTTTATTTTTCTTCTACTTCTTTATTTTCTTCTTTACTGTCTTTTTTTTTTCTTTTCTCTTTTTCTTCTTCTTCTTCTTCTTCTTCGTCTTCTATTCTTTTGTGTTAATACCAAAATACCGAATTATATCTGTCATAAATACTTCAAATGGTTCTCTGTAAAATTAGCTTCTTTTCTTTGTATTGCTCTGTATCCCTAAGTTATGTTTGATTTTCTTATATTTACTGTATTCAAAGGCAACGAATAATTCCTTTGTTACGGAGTCGTTCTCGTATCTTCCTTGCGTCCAGTCTTTAATTAATCAATGACTTCTAATTTTGCTTAATTTAGGAATTGCTTTTGTGTGGAGTTTCTGTGTTCATTAATTATCTTCTGGTCTCAGTTGAATCCATGAATATAATGGCGTTGTCAATTGGAGTCAAGGTAACTTTTTTTTTATAGAGTATATCCTCATGCCTGGACCTTACACTCTTAGAAAACAAGGGTAGGAAAAGGGTAGAAAAAGGGTATTTGTAGGGATGAAATACTGCTACCCTTTTTCTACCCTTACAAATATACCCTTTCGGATCGACGCAAATATACCCTTTTCCAACCCTCTCGTCTAAAATGGGTAGATAAAGGGTAGATAAAGGGTATAATCGGCAGCATCTTCCCTCCAGCCTGGACATAGGGTTTAAAAAGGGTAGTGATGGTGCGATGTAACAATTCTACCCTTAATGTACCCCTTATTTCTGAGAGTGTATCATAGGAGAACAGAGTTAATACCTGCTATATTTTACCTTTTCTATTTTCGTTATCAATTGAAATCAAAGCTCTTTTATTGAGTTTTTTTTCGCTTGCCTGACTACGACATGCGAGTACACAACGAGGAATTAACTGAAAATCTCTTGAAAAGCTTATATAAATGCAAAAATGTATTCCTAACGCAAACTGTCAAAATTTCTGTTATATAGTATAGCCTATATTGTAATGAAAATAGGAGGAAAACAGTCAATGAGTTGTCTTTTCTTCTCTCTCTGGCGGTATACCTAGTAATAAGAGAGAGAGAGAGAGAGAGAGAGAGAGAGAGAGAGAGAGAGAGAGAGAGAGAGAGAGAGAGAGAGAGAGAGAGAGAGACACTACATGTCCATATTTACTAATCCTTTAATCTTTTCCTTCAACACCTTCTTCATCCTTTAGTGTCTGTCTTCCCTTGCTTCTCTTTACTCTCCTCCTCTTCCTCTTCCTTTTCTCCCCTCTTTTCCTCTTCTCCTTCTATGTCTTCTCTTGCTTCTCTTTACTCTCCTCCTCCTCTTCTTCCTTTTCTCCCCCCCCTCTTCTCTCCTCTTCTCCTTCGATGTCTTCTCTTCTCCTCCTCTTCTCCTTCTATGTCTTCTCTTCTCCTCCTCTTCACTCTCCCTCCTCCTCTTCCTTTTCTCCCCTCTTCTCTCCTCTTCTCTTCTATGTCTTCTCTTCTGCTTCTCATCACTCTCCTCCTCCTATACCTCCTCCTCTCCCCCATTAGCTATTAGCCAGGCTCCCTATCAAATCACAAGTTTATCTCTTAACATTAAACCATTAACGGCAGCAGTATCATCACCTTTATCTGCCTGAGCCCTGAGTACTCATCCACGCCCCTCCAGTCATCCACGCATACCCCTCAGCCTCATCCATCAAGTACTAGTTTGTCTTCCTATCTGTGCATCCACCTGAGATCCTAGTTACCAGTCTACCTTCTGTATACTTGTTGAATACGTGTCACCAGGTAGTCAGTATCATTACTTGGCCTTTTGTCACACTCCTAGTTTGTCCTTCATAAGTACTTACCTGGTTCACACTAAGCCTTTAATTAACGTGCCTTATATGGTCTCCTCCTCTTGTATACCTGTACGTCATGCAGTAATACCCCTCTCATATATCTCTCTCTCTCTCTCTCTCTCTCTCTCTCTCTCTCTCTCTCTCTCTCTCTCTCTCTCTCTCTCTCTCTCTCTCTCTCTCTCTCTCTCTCTCTCTCTCTCTCTCTCTCTCTCTCTCTCTCAGCCAATTTATCCAGCTTTAAAAGGAGGTTAGATGGCGATGAAAGGTGGATGTAGGTAGTGTTAAGTAACAGGAATGACCACATGTAGGTCTCACGGCCTCTTGTAGCTTCCTTATTTTCTTATGCTCTCTCTCTCTCTCTCTCTCTCTCTCTCTCTCTCTCTCTCTCTCTCTCTCTCTCTCTCTCTCTCTCTCTCTCTCTCTCTCTCTCTCTCTCTCTCTCTCTCCCCCCCTCCCCTTACTCGATGCACTTTATCCTCGCCTGCCACAACACACAGCCTCGCAGTTAGCCACCCTGGGCACCCATATAGTCTCAGCAGCGGCCGTCACAAGGGAGCTGTCCTGCTTATGGGGCCTTCAACTGACAGTGATCGATGGCGCACCTTGGGATCTGGCATGATAAAGCGGCGTAAAATTGGCTACTTAGAGGGAGTGAGGCAGCGTCGGGTGCTCCTGCGCTACCTCGTGTCCCGTGATGGATGAGAGGATCCGCGAAGGGGGAGGCGAACAGAAAAACACCCGTTCTGACCACAAAACCCTTAAAAAACAACCCTCATTAACCCCAAAACTCGATAAAACACCCATTCACATCCTAAAACCCTTAGAAAATACAGTCACATCCAAAAATCCTTAAAAAACAACCCTTCTTCCCCCCAAAACCCGATAAAACAGCCATTTACACCCCCAAACCCTTAGAAAAACACCCATTCTCATCCCAAAAACACCAGAAAAACACCCATTCTCATCCAAAAACCCTTAGAAAAACACTTATCCTAACCCCAAAACACGAGAAAAACCCATTCTAACCCCAAACCCTTAAAACAACCATCCATTCTCACCCCAAAACCCACAAAAAACACCCATTCTAACCTCAAAACCCTTAGAAAAACACCCATTCGAACCCCAAACCCTTAGAAAAACACCCATTCTCACACCAGACCCTTAAAAAACAACCCTTCTTACCCCCAAAACCCGATAAAACACCTCATTCTCACCTACGAACCCCAGCAAGGTGTCATTAAGAACCTATTGAGTCTTGTTAACGGCTTGACGGATTGTTGCTGCCACTTATGACGCCGCTGCCACTGCCACTGCTGCTTTATGAATGGATCAAATGTGAATTGTAATAAATTGTCGCCTGTCTGAGAGTCTGGGTTGTCTGTCCAGTTTTTTTTCTTTTCTTTTGGTATGATTGAAAGGGTGTTTGTCCCGAGTGTTTGTGTGTTGATGGATGGATCGGCGAGGATTTATCTTTTTGATGTTTCTTGGAGCTTTTTCTGGTTTTATTTCTTCTCCTCCGCCGCCTCCTCTTTTCCAACTGTTCTCTTACATATAGTTTGATAGTTAGTAGTAGGTAGTTCTTCCTCCTCCTCCTCCTCCTCCTCCCTCCTCCTCCTCCTCCTCCTCCTCCTCCTCCTCCTCCTCTCCTCCTCCTTTCCAACTGTTCTCTTGCATGTAGTTTGATAGTTAGTAGTTGGTAGTTCAGCAGATACCCTCGTTATAGAGTCCAATAGGTCTCTGGTATCTGTTCTTCCATGTATT
>JACEEZ010023822.1:7500-25000 GCA_016584305.1 Chionoecetes opilio | reverse complement strand
ACACCACCCCAACACACACACACACCACACCACACACACACACACACCACACACACACACACACACCACCACACACACACACACACACACACGACAAGAATAATAATAAAAAAACAAATTCCTGAACCCTTAAAAATTATCTGCCAAGTCTGGTTTTAATCCTTAGCATCTCCGAGCGACCTCACGACCTCGCTGCTTTCAGGAAACATAACGACCTTGGTTCCTGTCCTCCACTCCCTTGGCTCCTCCACCTCCCTCTCCCTATTCCTCCACTCCCTTACCTCCTCCACCTCTCCCTCTCCCTCTCCCAGCCTTTTCCTCCACTCCCTTGCCTCTTCCACCTCACTCTCTTCCCCTCCCTGCCTATCCCTCCACTTCCTTGCCTCCCACTTCCCCTCTTCCCCTCCCTGCCTATCCCTCCACTTCCTTGCCTCCCACTTCCCCTCTCTCTCCACCTGCCTCTCCCTCCACCCTTCCTCTATCCCTCCTTCCACCTGCCTTTCCCTCCCCCGCCTGTTTTGTGGAGGTGAAGGAGGTGGAGGAGGAAGACTTCGCCCCAGCAATAAAGTGAACGCCTCACATAAATTATGATAAGAAACGTTTTTATTTCTCTTTAAGCTGTCGTGTCCCTCGCCTCGCCTCTCCCCCTCAAGGCGACGGCCGAGGGGACGACCGCGCGCCATCCGGGTATGTAGACCACCTGGAGGACTGTGTGTGTGTGATTTTTTTTTTTATTAATTTCCACTCTAAAGTCCAAAAAATATAATATTTCTACTTCATATTTTTACTTCTTTACTTTTTTTCTGTATTCACTTTTTGTGGGTGTGTGTGTGTGTGTGTGTGTGTGTGTGTGTGTGTGTGTGTGTGTGTGCGTGTGTGTGTGAAGGAATGAATGAGCAGGTTTTTCACATGCGTTCAATTCCTCCTCATGCGAGAATTTTCATTTTTTACATATTTTATCAGAAAAATAACTTAATTCACTTCCGTTTCAGCCTTTTTTTCATTGTTTTTTCTGATTCCAAGGTTATGGAAAATCCGTTCTATATATATAATCCGAACTTCTAGAAAACTACCACAGAGCATAAATCCACATATGTGTAGAAACAAAAGATAGGTACCTACTAAATTGGAAAGTCCGTATTACTGTATTCCACTCTTGATGTGTTGTGTTGCAATGTCCATTTCCTTAATGTGTTGCGAGAGACATTTTTTCCCCTCACTCCCTCGCTCTCTCCCCGTCTGTGTGTCGCCGAGGCAGCTTGGTATGCATGCTTGGCTGGGCCGCCGTGTGTCAGGCATAGTGCATTAGTGGGTCATGACACTATTTCCTCCACCGCCACAACTATTAGGGGCTGCACTATTGTCTATTTCTTTTTAACGTGTCATTCTTAAAGGCTATTGTTTGCTTTCTCTTACCTGTATCAAGGGCTTACAGATCACAGCCATTGCGGTTAGGCCATAGTTAATAGTTTAATAGTAGTAAAAAGAGGTGATGAAGCCCATTCCTCTGAAGAAGCCCAGTAAAGGCGAAACTATAGGCTGGTTTTTTAACGAGGCCAAAAAATCCTGCTCCCTTGCTGCTTACTGACTGATATTTGATGCCAGGAGAAGGGAATACTACACTGCTTCTAAATTCCAGCTGTATTTTATCATAGTTCACCCTATTATCAGGTAAACATAGGCATCATTTTAAGCATGAGACCTTAATTAAGATAGCATTGAATTTTTGCCTTGTTAAAAAAAATAGACTATAGTTGTTGCATCACCAGTGAAAGTGATGCATGATTGATAATGATAATAATAATAATGCTGATAATAATAATAATAATAGTGATAAGTTTTATTTCTGTATTTAAGTATAATGATCATCTATTATTTTTACTGTTATTATCAGTATTATTTCTTTATTGTCATTATCATAAAGTGAAAAGTTAGGAATATGTTAGTTATGAATAATAATGAGGGATGATAATAATGATAGTGACCATTTTTATTGCCATCATTATAATAACCCATTTTTATGTTATGAGTAGCAGTATTATTTTGTCTTTATTGTCATTAATCATATATATTCTCACTATCAATATTATTATTACCCTTATCATTATCATTTTTATTATCACTATTATTGTCATAACAGCAAAAATTACAGCAAAACAGAGCTATTAGGAAAGACCAAAGGAATGTATGACACGATTTGAAGCTTTGTAGGTTTTTTTTATATCTCTTAAGAGAATTTGAATAACTTAATTAACCTTCCCACGCTAGACGAGTGACCGTGATCCAGTGTGAGTCACTGCGTCGTTCAGGCCATCAAAGCTGTTGGCCTCAATGATGTCATGCATAGGGCTTGTTATGGCATTACACACTGTATTATTATTATTATTATTATTATTATTATTATTATTATTATTATTATTATGTATTATTTTTTTTTTTTTTTTTTTTTTTTTTTTTTTTGTTTTTTTTTTCTTTTTTTTTTTTTTTTTTTTTTTTTACATTGAAGCCTATATCACCTGTAGGCTATTATGGTTAATGGCATGGTATTATGGTATGGCATGCTACGGTAAACATGCCAAAAAAATCACTACGTAATCAGCAAATATATAATAGTAGTAATAATAGATTCAATTATAAAGAAACGGTTGTGTGTGTGTGTGTGTGTGTGTGTGTGTGTGTGTGTGTGTGTGTGTGTGTGTGTGTGTGTGTGTGTGTGTGTGTGTGTGTGTGTGTGTGTGTGTGTGTGTGTGTGTGTGTGTGTGTGTGTGTGTGTGTGTGTGTGTGTGTGTAACATGGAAGGTATTCATTCAGCGTGTACGTTATCTCTTCTCCCTCCCCTCGGCTATTCCTCTTCCCTTCCTCCCTCGCTCATCGCCAGTACAGCGAGCGCCCAACCGTCCACATTACCCATGACAGATGATGATGATGCTTCTGTACATCAGGCGTGTCCCTCCGTCTGTCAGCCCGGCCCACAACAGCCCCGGCGCCACTTAGGACGGGTCGGGACACCACCATTACCCCAGATCCTCGCTATTCACCCCATGCTTATCACCGCGCTGGGACCGTTCGGAAGGCTGGCATGCCATTGTTTATCTGGTGGCATTATCATCAGTGTCATCACCCGCCACCATTATCATCCATCATCGCCGCCCGTGGAGCTGCCTGATGGATGACGTGTGGGTGGGTGGGTGGGATGGGCGTGTGGGTGGGGTGGGTGGGCGGGTGTGTGGGTGCATAAAGGAGCAGGATCGTGCGTGTGTTTCTGCTTACTGTTCCTGGAAAGTGATGTTTTCTCTTATTGTGTTCCTGTCTTTATATTCAATTCTTTCATTACTTTTGCTTCCTTCCTTTTTTTTGTACTTATTGTATTGTGTGTGTGTGTGTGTGTGTGTGTGTGTGTGTGTGTGTGTGTGTGTGTGTGTGTGTGTGTGTGTGTGTGTGTGTGTGTGTTGTGTGTGTTGTGGATGTGGGTGACGGAGGGTGTGTGTGTGTGTTTGTGTGTTGTGTTGTTTTCTTCTGTGGCTTATGAGAGAAACAAATAATGCCTTTTTTTCTATGCTTGAGAAAAAAAATGATTTTAATGCATTGATAATAACTTATTCCCACACAAACCTTGACCACCTTACCTACCTGACTTACTTACCTTACTACCTGACTTACTACCTGATTTACCTACCTTGCCTTACCTACTTGACTTACCATTAACTAGACTTATTCCCACAAAACCTTGACCATCCGAGGTAGACAGGTAGGCAGCTATAGTGTCCCGTAGTAGTGCCTGTCACAATACATCAACCACAACACTATACTTGCCTTAGGAATAAAGCCGCTATAAGGTTACCACAGTATAATCATAGCTCCTGGAAAGTGATGTTTTGTTCTATAGTTTCCACGTATGTTTTAATTCCCACTAAACCGTTTGAGGCAGGGAAGCAGCCGTCTATAGTGTCCCGTAGTGCCTGTCACAATACATCAACCACCACACTATACTTGCCTCAGGAATAAAGCCGCTATAAGGTTACCACAGGATAATCATAGCTCCTGGAAAGTGATGTTTTGTTCTATAGTTTCCACGTATGTTTATATTCCCACTAAACCGTTTGAGGCAGGGAAGCAGCCGTCTATAGTGTCCCAACGTACATGTCACTATACATCAACCACCACACTATACTTGCCTCAGGAATAAAGCCGCTATAAGGTTACCACAGTATAACCATAGCTCCTGGAAAGTGATGTTTTGTTCTATAGTTTCCACGTATGTTTTAATTCCCACTAAACCGTTTGAGGCAGGGAAGCAGCCGTCTATAGTGTCCCAACGTACATGTCACTATACATCAACCACAACACTATACTTGCCTTAGGAATAAAGCCGCTATAAGGTTACCACAGCATAATCATAGCTCCTGGAAAGTGATGTTTTGTTCTATAGTTTCCACGTATGTTTATATTCCCACTAAACCGTTTGAGGCAGGGAAGCAGCCGTCTATAGTGTCCCGTAGTGCCTGTCACAATACATCAACCACCACACTATACTTGCCTCAGGAATAAAGCCGCTATAAGGTTACCACAGTATAATCATAGCTCCTGGAAAGTGATGTTTTGTTCTATAGTTTCCACGTATGTTTTATATTCCCACTAAACCGTTTGAGGCAGGGAAGCAGCCGTCTATAGTGTCCCAACGTACATGTCACTATACATCAACCACCACACTATACTTGCCTCAGGAATAAAGCCGCTATAAGGTTACCACAGTAATAATCAGTAGTTTGTTCGAGCCCCTTGACGTTTAATTCCAAAATAAAACCGTGAGAGAACACCAAGTTCCTTATGCGATACATACTTCAACCCCACCTATACTTGCCTAATTAAGCCGCTATAAGGACCAGAAATCATAGTCTGGAAATGTTTTCTTGTCCAGTAATTACCCACTAAAGTTTGAAGCAGAGGAGCAAACCGTCTATAGAAGTTGTTAGGCCTTAAACTACATGTACCACCCACTGTACTTCTCAGGAATAGGCATAAAAAAACCAACTCCGGGTGATTTTTGTTCTTAGTTCCAAATACCATACCGTTTAGGCAGGGAGAGCGTCTATGAGTGCCAAGTAAGGTCACAATAGAGACGACAGACTGACTGCAGGAATAAAGCGATAAGACAGAGATAATAGGGGGCGACTGAGTGAATGAAGACCTAAAACCGAAAAGCTTTTAAAATACCCCCAGCCATTAGCCGAGGACGCGAGAACAAATAGTCAAGGAAATGTCTGGTAATAGCCGCTAAAGTCGAAGAGACGGAGCAAAGTAGAAGGAAGAGAGTTGAGGTAAACTGTACAGATTGCGACGAGAGAAGAGAAAAAAGACTCGAGTCGTCTAGACATTAGGAGAGACGAAGAGAGAGAGAGAGAGAGAGAGAAAGAGAGAGAGAGAGAGAGAGAGAGAGACCAAACGAACTCAGTAAGAGAGAGAGAGAGAGGAGAGAGAGAGAGAAAAGAGAGAAGAGAGGAGAGAGAGAGGAGAGAGAGAGAGAGAGAGAGAGAGAGAGAGAGAGAGAGANTTGACAAAAAGAAGGAAAAAAAATCAACTTCGTAGTATATAGTATAGATTAATAGATAGTAGTAATGTAGTAGTAATAGTATATAGCATAGATAGTATTAGTATTAGTAGTAGTAGTAGTAGTAGTATAGTAGTATAGTAAGTAGTTAGTATTGTAGTAGTAGTAGTAGTAGTGAGTAGTATAGTAGTAGTTAGTATATAGTGTAGTAGTAGCAGTATAGTAGTAGTATAGTAGTATAGTGTGATATAGTGATAGTAGTAGTAGTTGTAGTAGTAGTAGTAGTAAAAACAGGTGTCTAGTGAACGAGTGTATGGGAAAAGGGGATGAATGTGTAAGCTTATAAAGGGAATTTGATTTAGGAAGTATGCATGGAGGGTGTTGATTCGATTAAAACACCTCGCCCAAATTTGCCATCACCATCACTGCCTCTTCAACTTCCGCCCATGTAAAGAGAGAGAAAAAGGGACACACACACACACACACACACACACACACACACACACACACACACACACACACACACACACACACACACACACACACACACACACCACACACCACACACACACACACACACACTACATACACATACTCTCTCTCTCTCTCTCTCTCTCTCTCTCTCTAGCTCTCTCTCTCTCTCTCTCTCTCTCTCTCTCTCTCTCTCTCTCTCTCTCTCTCAAATGTCCAGTTCACACATTGGGTAAACACAAGCGGCGCCTGGTCTGCCCTGCGACACAACCCGCCGGTCGCCGTAATACCAGGTGCGTGCAGGTTACGAGGGCGGGGCGGCACTTCCCTCCCCATCAGGCACACACAAGGGCGGCACAAGTGTTGCACGCATCTTTAACGGCGCCCCGAGGAAAGGTGTGAGTATTAGTGTCTCTTTACCTGTCCTATCGTCCCTCCCTCCCTACTTCCCTCTCCAAGCCTCCCTCCCATTTTAGCCCCTCACCCGTACACATATTCCCGTTCTCTATGCGAGTATGTGTTTCCGAGTGAAGACGCTTGGCTGTAGCTCCGATACTAACCATAGATTTCTACACAAAGTTACCACACAATGACTAGGAAAACCTAACCTACCCTATCCGTAACATAACGTAACCTAACCCCAAAGTACCAAACTGTGCCTAACCCGAAGTGTTCAGAGTAAACGCAACATACTCTTCCAGAAAACGGAATATGCCACCCTACACGAGGTAAACAACGGCACCTTATTATCCATTGAAAAGGTGTCCTGAAGCGTTATACTGTTTGTTGTTAATCTGTCTGTTGCTGTCTATGTGTCTGTTTGCATTTATATGTGTATTTGTCTGTGTGTAATTTTGTCTGTATGTCTCTTGTTTATGCTTGTTTTGTCTTTTTTTTGTCTGTTCTTGTTTGTCTTTTTGTCTATCTGTTTATTTCTGTTTTTTCTGTATCTATCTATCTATCTACTATCTATCTATCTATCTATCTATCTATCTATCAATCTATATGTCTATCTATCTATCTATCTATCTATCTATCTATCTATCTATCTATATGTATAATATCTATCTATATAACTTTTCATCTCTCTCTCTGCTCTCTGTGCTTTCCCCGGACCCTTGCCTCCCCCTGACTCCCTTCCCATCCCTCCCTGACTCCCTTCCCATCCCTCCCTGACTCCCTTCCCATCCCTCCCTGACTCCCTTCCCATCCCTCCCTGACTCCCTTCCCATCCCTCCCTGACTCCCTTCCCATCCCTCCCTGACTCCTTGGTGGTGATCAGCGCTGAAGGGACATGTGGAGTAATGGCTATGCAAAGCGAGTTATCGAGGAATGCTCCCAAGGGCACGGCTGCGAGGTGATAAGGGCACAAGGGTAGTTAAGGGGCCAATTACACCGTATGTTACAGTTAAGCTTACAAGGATGGTACAGCTTAATCCTAGGCAGCTTGTTTTTGTTTTGCTTGTATCTTGTCTTGTGTTTGTGGTTCTTAGTACTATAGTGTGGAGAGATGTTTTTTTGATCTATTGTTTTATCTATTTACTATTTATCATTATCTATTTATCTATTGTTTTTATCTATTATTTTATCTATTTTTTCGATCTATTTCTTTATATATTTTGATCTATTTTTTAGCTAATTTTTATTTATTTTATCTATTATCTTTTGTGATGAAAGAGAAAGTGGTGGCTCGCGCGCTCTCTCTCTCTCTCTCTCTCTCTCTCTCTCTCTCTCTCTCTCTCTCTCTCTCTCTCCTCTCTCTCTCTCTCTCTCTCTCTCTCTCTCTCTCTCTTCTCCTCTCTCTCTCTCCTCTCTCTCTCTCTCTCTCTCTCTTGTTAGTCTGTATGTAAGTTTTTGCTTCTCTCTCTCTGTCTCTCTCATCTATTTGTCTATCTATATATCTTTAATTATTTGCCTGTCTGTGTTTGTGTCTGGTTTGCTTGCTTGTGTGTGTGTGTGTGTGTGTGTTCACTCATGGTCTTGTCCACGCGAGCTGGCTCGCGATCGCCAGTTTTCACCCTCTCAGTGCGAGCTTGGAGCTCATTATTACCGATCTTTGGGCAATGCTGGGACCTCACACAACACCCCCCCCCATGTGTGTGTGTATGTGTGTGTGTATGTGTGTGTGTGTGTGTGTGTGTGTGTGTGTGTGTGTGTGTATGTGTGTGTGTGTGTGTGTGTGTGTGTGTGTGTGTGTGTGTGTGTGTGTGTGTGTGTGTTGGTTTGCCTGCTTCTGTGTTGTGTGTGTGTGTGTGTGTGTGGTGTATGTATATATGTGTGTGTGTGTGTGTGTGTATGTGTGTATGTGTGTGTGTGTGTGTGGGGTGTGTGTGTGTATGTGTGTTGTGTGTGTGTGTGTGTGTGTGTGTGTGTGTGTGTGTGTGTGTGGCAAAAAAAGTAGTTCACATATTCTATTTCGACAAAAACCGCAAAAAAAAAAAAAAAAAAAAACTACGGAAGTGGCGGTAGTGGTCCATCGTTTCATCTGGTTAATGGAATGTTTGATATAATTAATGAGGACTCCGACCCCAGTGGAGAGCAGAGCACCGCCACTATTAGCCTCACTGCCCCATGTGTGCGCTCCCTCAACTGTTCTATACTTTTTTTTTTTACCAGTACGAGAGCAGGAATGTTTTTTTTTTACCAGTACGAGAGCAGGATTTTTGTTTTACCAGTACGAGAGCAGGATTTTTTTTTTACCAGTACGAGAGCAGGAATGTTTTTGTTTTACCAGTACGAGAGCAGGATTTTTTTTTTACCAGTACGAGAGCAGGAATGTTTTTGTTTTACCAGTACGAGAGCAGGATTTTTTTTTTACCAGTACGAGAGCAGGAATGTTTTTGTTTTACCAGTACGAGAGCAGGATTTTTTTTTTTTTTTATCAGGACGAGAGCAGGATTTTTTTTATCAGTACGAGAGCAGGATTTGTTTTATCAGTACGAGAGCAGGATTTGTTTTATCAGTACGAGAGCAGGATTTGTTTTATCAGTACGAGAGCAGGATTTGTTTTATCAGTACGAAAGCAGGATTTTTTTTTTATCAGTACGAGAACAGGATTTATTTTACCAGTACGAGCAGTATTTTTTTGCGTTGGTTTGTGGGAAGAGCTCTCTCTCTCTCTCTCGTCTCCTCTCTCTCTCCTCTCTCTCCTCTCTCTCTCTCCCCTCTCTTCTCCTCTCTCCTCTCTCTCCTCTCTCTCTCCTCTCTCTCTCTCTCTCTCTCTCTCTCTCTCTCCTCCTCTCCTCTCCCCTCTCTCTCTCTCTCTCCCTCTCCTCTCTCTCTTCTCTCTCTCCTCTCTCTCTCTCCTCTCTCTCCTCTCTCTCTCTCTCTCTCTCTTCTCTCTCTCTCTCTCTCTCTCTCTCTCTCTCTTTCTCTCTCTCTTCTATCCTTCGCTATCTAGCTTTCATGAAGTATGACTGATAGAGTAATTGCTTTAATCTATCACATGACTAAGCTAAAGGGTAGTTGATTTGCTTGTCTAAAACTTCTGCCTCCATGCTCAGCGACAAAATCCCACCAGCCTCTACAATTTTTTTAAATTTTTTTATCACCGAACAAGTTTTCATAAAGGACGCTGGCTGTCTCTGTGGAAGCCTTAACCCCTTGAGACCCAGAATGTAATTTGTATTGAAATTTTGGGGTACCATTTAAACAACTTTTAGTGAATATAAGCAATATTTTATAGATATGACCTGTTTAGTATCCTTGTCCACTAGCTAATTTGTATATTTAGTTAGTTTTCGTATTTTGGGCTAACAACAGACGATTTTATAGACAAAGGAAAGATATGGGCGTGAAGGGGTTAATAAAATGATATTGAGGTCATTCTGTCTACTAATATCTGTGGGCACTTGTTTGCTTCAGGTATATATATCGAAAATAGATGACCAGTCTGACTCAAATCTTTACTTTTTCCATTGTCCCCCCCACGATTTCGTTTCTGTTTCAAATGCTTTCATCCTTGGTCGACTAAAATCACTAAAGAACAACCCCAACACCACGCCCTTTATCATAAGAAATACTGTACCTTAGTGTGGGGTGGGGTTGGTGTGTGTGTTTTGTGTGTGTGTTTTGTGTGTTTGTGTGTGTGTGTGTTTGTGTGTGTGTGCAGGATATATAGACGCAGATCATAGAATACCAATATGCAATAAGAGGGGAAGACATGAAAACCACCGATAGTCCATCCACGACCCTCCTTCCCCTCTACAAGGCCCTCGGACCTCCCGCCCAGGCACCCCATTTCCATATCCCCAACACTTCCCGTCTGGATCCATCACCTTAACCCCCTTGGAACCCAGAACGTAATTTCCATTGTAATTTGGCTACCAATAGGAGATTTTTAGTGAATATCAGCAATATTTTAAAAGATATGAAACCTGTTTAGTATCTTTGTCCACTAACCTAATTTTTGGGATATTAAGCTACTTTTCGTAATTTTATGGCTCGACAACATACATTTCATATAGCAAAAGGAAAGATCTGGGTATGAAGGGGTTAATGCAGCCCTTGGTCGAACTAAATCTAACGAACTAAAGATCCAAGGTGTTCTTTCTGGTCGTTTCCCTTTTTGGTGGTCTCGTGTTAGGAGGCCATTTGTCCCTCCCCTAAATCAATTAACACCATGTTTTGTGCTGTGCTGCTTACCTTCCTTTATGCGCCCGTAAAGAATGTCCAAACCTTTTATCGCCTCCCATTTGTAGAAGGGAGCAGAGTAACCTAGGGGGCCTAACCTAACCTAACCTAACCTAACCTAACCTAACCCAACCTAACCTACCCTAACCCTAACCTGTACCTACCTCGTGGCTTGTCATGTATCAAAGCCTCTCATTCAACTCTTACGTACCTTCTCACCCAATTTTCTTTTGGTAAATTTCCAGATGAACACCGAATTTTCCTTTTGGGGGACGAAACTAATTTTTTTTTCTGGTAATTTTGATGTTTTTGAATTATCGCTAACCGTTTTCTGTCCAAAAATTTTTTTTTTTTTTTTTTTTTTTTTTTTTTTTAGTAATTTCAAAAAAAAAAATGAAAAAAAAACAAAACAATTTAAACCCAAACCCAACCATACCTAGCCTTACCTAACCCAACCTAACCAACCCAAACCCAACCTTACCTAACCCAACCTAAATTAATATAACCAACCTAAACCCTTTTCCTAAAACAAAAAAAACGAAAAAAAATAAAAATCGCGAGGAAACGGGGTTTGCAATTATTCAAACCACCAGAAAAAAAAGTTTCGTCCCCCAAAGTGATTTTGTGTTCATCTGGAAAAATACCTTTTTTTTTACATTTTTAATATAGGGACATACTTTTACTACTTTTCCGTAGGGAGAAAATTTTGGCCTCATTTGTTACATTTTAAATAAAGTTTTTCCTTTTTTTTGGTCCCCCTCGATCAAGTCTTCATCACAAATTTTTTATCACAAATCCATTTTTGGGAATAAATGATGCTGTGTCCTTGTACGCGGATTACTTTTTTTTTTGACTTCTTCCCCTGGGGTGTACTATAAGAAAAATACATCCCACTATAAGAAAGTACATCACCACTAAAGAAGTACATCACCAATAGAAATACATCACCCCTATAAGAAAGAATCACCACTATAAGAAAGTACTCACCAAAAATAAGAAAGTACATCACCACTATAAAAAAGTACATCCCACTATAAAAATACATCCCCTATAAAAAGTACTCCCCCAAAAAAAGTACATCACCCTATAAGAAGTCATCACCACATAAAATACATCACCACATAAAAAAGTACATCCCACTATAAGAAAGTACATCACCACTAAAGAAAGTCATCACCACTATAAGAAAGTACATCACCACTTAAAAGTACTCACCATAAAAGAAATACTCACCACTTAAAAAAAGTACATCCCACTATAAAAAATACATCACCACTAAAAGAAAGTACATCACTATAAAAAAGTACTCACCACTATAAAAAGTACATCACCACTATAAAAAGTCTCCCACTATAAAAATACATCCCCATATAAGAATACATCACCACTATAAAAAAAGTACTCACCACTAAAAAAAGTACATCCCCTATAAAAATAATCCCACTAAAAGAAAGTACATCACCACTAAAAAAAAGACATCACCACTAAAAAAGTACAACCATAAAAGAAAGTACATCCCACTATAAAAAGTACTCACCACTATAAAATACATCCCCACTAAAGAATACTCATATAAGAAAGTACTCACCCATAAGAAATACATCCCCACTAAAAAGAAAGTACATCACCCTATAAAAAGTACATCACCACTAAAAAAGAAGGGAAAAAAAAAGAAAAAAAGGGGGAAAAAAAAGGGAAAAAATGAGGTGTCTGGCAATCCCCGCAGCCACACGGAGAGGGGCGACGGCGGGGCCACCTATTATATCCGGGTCACAAAAAAAAAAAAAAAGTTCTGGCATGGAATTTAAAACAGTTTTAGACAAATTTGGGGGTGCTAAAATTAAAATCTGATCTTTATTTTCTCTATCCATCACGTTTTTTGCGTATGTATATATTCCTTTTTCATAATTTCAAGAAAAATTTTCCTTCTATTGAGTAGTGTAGAAAAAGGGCCCGGATTTTTGGGTTTTTTTTAATTCAGTCTCCCAAAAAACTGGAGAATATCTTCGTTTTCTTTGACATGCAAAACATTCCCATTCTTTATGTACGAAAGTAAAAAACACTTAAAATTGCCGAAAATCGTCCGCAGTAGTGTTTTTTTATTAAATTTTACTTTGAATTGAGTTTTTTTATTTTATTTCTCCTGTTGTTTTCTTTTTTGTGAACATGCCTAAGGTTGTGGTTGGGTATAAAATTCAGGAAACAATTTCAGGTATTTAACAACTCTTTTTTTTTTATTTGTCCGATTGGTTTTTGCTGCTCTAACAATGGCCTCTACATCTCACAGAAGAAAGTGCTCAAATGACCCAAAATATATTTTGCTACATCTGGGGAAGCTTTACTTTGAAGACCGAGGCGCACATTACTACTTTGTTAAAGCGTGTATTTTGCGTCTTCAAAGTCCCTTGGAGAAAAGACAAGCTTTGGGGCTCCTCACAAAGGGGGTGAAAAAACCTTGTTGGACTTTGAGTCATGCTCAAGGAAAAAAAGGCTAAACTTAATTTTTGAGTCCCTATGGTTTGGAGAGAACCAAGCAATCATTTAGATGACTGCTATTTTCTGCCTTGTAATTAAAAGGTTTCAAAAAGAAAAACAAAAAATATTTCAATCCCCAAGTATCTCTTCAGCTTTTCGACCATTACCCATAGTGAAAAATCCCTGTCCCAATTTTACTGACTTCAAAAAAATTAAAAATTTTTTGCCACCTGTCCCCTGATAAAGAAGCACTCCCGATTTTTTTAGCCATCTGATAAGATTGTGACAACCAAATTCTGTTTACTCATCTTTTTGATGATTTGGTTAGAGATTTTATCTCCCCCAAAAAGTCTGCTGACTGTCTTTAAGACTGCAAAGAAACGAATGCTGAAACCCCGCACAGGTGTCTCTTTTATCGAAAAGGGGAAACGAACTCGTAAATACTTCCATTCAGATGGCCAGCTTGTCCCATGTAAATGATGTAGAAGGGCACTTTTTTTTATGGGACTGCTAGCATATGATTCAAGGGGTTGGGGCTTTTTATTTCGTTTCCAAAAAGAAGTTTGAATGTGTTCTTTACACAATGGAAATAAGTATGGCTCGTACCAAAAGGTCTTCTGTAAAAATTAAAAAAGAATATAACAACATCAAGATTGTCCTAGAGAGGTTTTCAATATCATTTCTGGGTTTTATTTGGGGTCGTTTGAAAATGGTTAACTTTCTTTTAGTCGCAAGGAGGTAACAAAATACCCCCGTTTTTTTGTGTTACTGGGACGTGAGCTACACAGAGCATTTTGGGGGAAAAAAATGGCCTCCGACAGATTTGGCATCGGGGATAAGAATGTCTCAATGACCTCTAGTGATGGAAGAAAATTTCTTTTCCCACCTTTCACATAAAAATTTGGATTGATGAAGCAGTTCGTCAAAGCTCTTGATCACAGTGGGGAATGCTTCGCTATATTGTTCAACTTTTTCCCGGTCCCTTTGTAAGAGAAAAAAAGGGTGGAATATTTGATGACCTCAAATAAAAACACTAATGAAGATCCAAATTTTCACATCAAGAATGAGAAGAAGAAAAAGCTTTTTAATGCATTTTGTAAATTTGGGGAAAAAATTTTCTGGGAATAAGAAAACAACAAATATGAAGAGATTGTGGAAGAGCTCTAATAGCCTCGAGATCTTGGATGTAGAAAGAGTATCAGGTTCACATTAAAACACCCTTTTTGGGAAAATTTCCGGAGAACCTTGGGGATTTTAGCAGAACAAAAGGGGCGTTTTTTTCAGACATTAAAAACAATGGAAGAAAGGTATCAAAGGGCCGGGGGACTCACATATGATGGCGGATTATTGCGGACTTGATGAGAGACAACCCCAAACGTACATCAAAATCAGCCAAAAAAAAAAATTCACATACTCTACTTCCATTATCTGTGCACCATATATTTTTTTTTATATTTTCTTTCAATTTTGTCCTTTATATTTGATTTACTTGTAATGGACTTCGTAACTTTGTAATTCCCCTTTATTAAAATAAACAAAATGTATTCTAAAAAAACACGTGTTTTTATCTTTAAACCTTGATATATAGGGTGATGAGTCTTTTCATCAAAAATTGAAAAATGCTATTCGCGAAAACCTGATGTGAAGACAAAAATTAGTTCATATTTGTAATCCACCCCAAAATTTAGTTAGAATTTTTTTTTAAAAAACCCTTTTTCCCGAAAAATCGGGTTTACCCTGAATTATCGGCTCGGCATTTCATTTAAATTTTATCTATCATCGAAAATTAATAAATTTTCCTAAATCTTCAGCTTTTCCCACTTTTTGGCTCATTTGTATTTCGATAAAACTAAAACATCAGAAAAAAGGGAACAAAAGGGGCCCTGACCCCTTTTACCTATACACTGACCTATACACTGGTAGTTCCTTAAAAAATTATATATAAAAAGTTTATAAAGGTTTTTCAAAGTCAAGTTATCACTGGGTCCTGTGCTACACATCAAAGGCAGATCGATGAAGCAAATTTGTACAAATAAAAATCACAAAAAAATTCCCCAGCTCAGCATCATCATCACGGCTTGCCAGGGCCTCCCTTGTACTCACGCTCTGCTCACCTCCACTCTTAATTAACTGTAAATATTGACCTTGTTAATATTGATCTCAGTTCCGTATGTGTAATTTTATAACGTCATCTTTGATCAGCGTGTTCTTTTATTCCACACTTTTTTTCTAATTAACCGTAATGGTTCAGTAACTCACTCGTCGGTGTGCGGGTAATGTCTGGCAACGATTTGTAATTTTTTTTAGAACTACTCGTAACTCTAGCACTCCTTGACGTGAAGAGTGGCGGCAACGATGACGAAAATGTGTGTGTTTACACTATACACTGTATACAGTGACCATCCAACGGAGGGACGTAAGTAAATATTGCTTTGTGCCTTGTTGCTTAGTATATTAGATCAGAAGGATGTGAGAGAGAGAGAGAAAAAAAAAGCAAAGCAGTTTTGCATGATTGTGTGTGTGTGTGTGTGTGTGTGTGTGTGTGTGTGTGTGTGTGTGTGTGTGTGTGTGTGTGTGTGTCACGACTTTCAGGTCATGATGTATATTGTTTATTCTTACGCAGAAGGGAAGCGACGCGTCCTCTTTGAAGGCCGTGGCGCCCCATGCAGCGATGACGGCATTGAACAAGCAGTTGAGAGGAGAGTCGTTTAGATTTTCCTCGCATCCTCCCGGAATGGCCTCAGGCGGAGCTGGGACCGGTTGTTGGCTTGGGCGAGGGAAAAGCGATGTTTAAGAGGCAGAGGGCAGCGTGGGGGCTAGGGCTGTCTTGGGGGGAGGGCTGGTGGGACGAGTGGGATGGTCTAAGCTGAATGAGGTAAAGGAGGTTGGTAGCCGACAGAAACACAAAATTAATGTAACTGAGTTAGTGGGTCTGGATGGAGCGGTGTGGTGTCCTAATCGCGTTAAGGCGGGGCAAGTGTTGGGCTGCCGGCACGGAATTACTAACAAAGGCGCTGATCATTGTAGAAACCCCTCTGAGTGTTTATAAAAGAATGAGAACACCGAGAAGGGTCACGGTAGTCCCTTCCCCAACAAGGATAAAGCGAGTCTAGTGTTGACGCTACTGACGCGGCGGCATGCACACGGCCGCCGCCTCCCTACCTGGTTCCCTTAGCAATGACAATGTTTACGGGCGGAGCAGAACCTCCTACCATTGTGCCCTTCCTTGTGGAGTAACCGTATGTCGCCTCCTCAGTCTCCAACTGTAGTACTAATCGGCATTGCCTCATAGAAAATTAATCAAAGGAGAGCGTATATAAGAATAAGGTTAATGAATATTAAATGATGCACACGACAATACTCGTATTTTGGTGCTGGAGGTAACCAGCATCGCGGGAGGATGAAGGAGTGACGGCATGAGTGTTCAACAATACCATTGCTGCACTAAAAAATAATCTTAGTCGCTCAGTTAATTAACAAAGTGGAAATTAAGAACTACCGTAAACTAAAGTTTAGCGCATTTTTGCTTTCACGTTAATGATGAGCCATGACGGATCTCCCGTGCTGGAGTGGTTAATCACGCTAACACAGATCCTGGTGCTCGAGGCAAGGCTGTCCTGTGTGTCACTGAGCCATTAATGAACTATCAGACCAGAAGACCACCCACCCGAGACTCACCGCCAACAACAACAATAACAACTAGATGGCCAGAGCTCTGAGAGGTAAACGACCGTGACAGAGTCGGTGACCTTGAGGTTACATTCAAGGTCATTCAAAGATCACCATTGAATAATCATTGCCACATAATTTCCTATGAAACCATGTCTCAATATCGCATATGTTGGGAGATGTTTCGTGAAAACTGATCTGACCTTCTCATGACAGGCAAGGTGATTTCAAGGTCACCACTGAATGCCACGTGAACGTCCAATGATTTCCTATTAGTGCTGCATTGACATCATTGCTGTTAATCACACATTCAGCAAGTTAATTATGCATATGCATATGACCTTGCCATTGACCGTGACGGTGATTTTCAAGGTCATGAACAGTTAAGGCTCACATGTTTTCCTATTACTGGACAAGTGAGACCACAGCTGTACCACCGTCACGCATACAAACTGAGCTACCTAACTTTTATGCATGATCTTTAACCTCCGACAGTGACCTTGACGTGTCGAATGTGCACATTTTCGAATCTTCTCGAGATATTCAGCCCATTAGTGCATTTGGCAAGTTTCGTCATAATCCCTCAATCTGTTCTAGAATTATCGTGTTCACAGACAGACATACAGACAGACAGACATACAGACAGACGGACAGAGACAGAGATACACACGAAAACAGTACTCCCGTTACAGTTCGTGCGCGGTG
>JACEEZ010023822.1:0-2500 GCA_016584305.1 Chionoecetes opilio | reverse complement strand
GTTTTAGGGTTTTTTTTTTTTGAAATATTATAGAAAAAACATTTCCAAAGTAACAATATATCTTTTTTACTGTAAACTATTGGTACAAATTACCCGATTTCATGATTTTATTATTTTTTTAACGCTAATTTTCATCTCAAATTTCTTTATAAAAACAAAATATAGAAATTTGGAAAGCGATTAATTCCGCTTCTATTGTTTCTCCTTTAAAAATTTTTTCGAGAAAAATATTAAAGGGCAAAGAGTTTATTTCTGCTATTTCTTAGAGTCTCAAATGGGATTTCTTTAATGTGTTTTTTTGGTTTTTTTATTTGATAATAATAGAACAAACATTTCCGAAAAACAATATATCTTTTTTTACTGAAAACATATAAATTTGGTAGGTAAACTTGTCTCTCGGTGGGCCCCCCGACCCCTCCCCGTCATCAATCTCACCAGGCCTTATAGATTGAGGGGCCTTGGGCCAGGGGAGCCACTTGACCCTTGGGGACGTGTTATTCTAGGGGGAAACGGAAGGTTTGGGCCGCTGCTGGAGTCATTAGTCCCCTTTAAAAACCCTCAGGGGGTAGAGAGAAGGGCTTTGGGTTTTGCCCTTTAAAATCGGGGACCCTCTTGACGTAGGAAAAGGCGAGACTTTCAGGACAGTTTTACGTAGTAAGGTTGCAACGCGCTAGGGTGCTTCAAGAAAATTAAAGAGGCGGTATTTTAAACATAGCCTGATCCCTTGCCTTCAATACCCTTCCTTGTGCTGGTTTTGATGACTTGTGGTTGACATGGGGAGTCTGGGAAGGTCTGTGTGGTGTGTGTGGGGTGTGTGCCGTAACATCAAGGCATTGCGGGGGGGTTGGAGTGGAAGGCAGAGCGTCGGTAGTGTCGTTCGCGTTATCCTGAAGTGACGTGATTCTGTGTTGTTTTAAAAGCCTTGGCTGTGTCGCTTGTTAATCCAGAGTTTACCTCATCCTTCCTAACCTGTTCATTAGATTTACTATTAATCTTTCTATTGCTGTAAGTATGCTTTTGTAATCATTTGTAAAGTGATAATTCTAGAAGGGAAAGCCGGGGGGGAGAGGGGGAGGAGAGGTGGAGAAGGAGGTTGTGGTTGTGGGGTGGTGGTGGTTGCGGGGGGAAACATGGTGCTATGTGGAAGAAAAGAGAGAGAGAGAGAGAGAGAGAGAGGGGGGAAGAGAGAAGAGAGAGAGAGGAGAGAGAGAGAGAGAGAGAGGGGTTATTGCCACTGATAAACATAATAAGTTTCTAATCAAATACTGTTATATTAAAACTAATTCTCTCTCTCTCTCTCTCTCTCTCTCTCTCTCTCTCTCTCTCTCTCTCTCCTCTTCCTCTCTCTCTCGTCTCTCTCTCTCTCTCTCCTCTCTCCTCTTCTCTCTCCTCTCTGTGGGGCAGGGGGGCAACTGTCGGAATCATTAAAAGTTTTGGGAACTCATAATTCACTTTACGATAATTCAGTTTAAACAATCGACTGCTGTCATTTCATTCGCTAGTCATTTTCCCCGTTTCATTTTGCATCCGATGTCATTCACATTCATGTTTACCCCCATGTATAGATAGAAGCAACACTACCCCCTTTTTAAATATGAATAGTGAAGACATTTACGTGATGTTATTCGAGGACGAGGCTGGAAAAGGAGTCTGGATAAATTCATGGATGTGGAAGACAGGTGGATGTAGGTAGAGTTGAGTAACAGGAACTACCTCGTGTAGGTCTCGTGGCCCCTTGTAGCTTCCTTGTTTTCTCTTGTGTTCTTGTGTATTTATTTCTTTACTCATTGTTTGTTTGGCCATTATTTAAGCTTTATTTGGGGAGGGAAACTGCGTCCATAATACAAGAAAGATTAACCCCTTTAGACCCAAAACGTAATTTCATTGTAATTTGACTACCATAAGAAAGAGTTTTTAGTTACTATAAGCAATATTTTATAGATATAACCTGTTTAGTATCCTTGTCCACTAACTAATTTGGTATATTAAGTGACTTTTCGTTTTTTTAAAGGCTCGACAAAAACAATTTTTATATAGCAAAGGAAAGATCTGGGTGTGAAGGGGTTAATACCACCTTTCCCACGTCTGTTCTTTTCCCTTTTCTCCCCACGGTAAAAGGCGGCATCACGCATTTTCATTTTCCTCTTCCCTCTCTTCCCTCTTCTTCCTCTCTTCCTCTTCCTATCATCTTTTCCACTAAACCTAGTTTTTTTCTTTCCTTCTCTTCTTCCATATACTCCTCCGTTTTTTTCTCTCCTTTCTTCCTCCTTTTCTTCCTCCTCATTCCCGGTTATCCTTTGTCCTCCTCCCCCCACCCCCCCACCATAAAAAAAGCCTACTCGTCACTGAAATTTGTACTCTGTGGCCGGAAGTTAATTGGGGGGGGGGGGGTTTTAAATTTTTTGGGCACCAAACCGGGGGAACCCTCAATCAGAATTCAAAAAAAAAATTTTCCCCAAAGGGGCAAGTCCAAAGGTTAAAAAAAAAAATTTTTTTTGAA
>JACEEZ010023821.1:0-10828 GCA_016584305.1 Chionoecetes opilio | reverse complement strand
CTGGCCTGGCGATCACAGGAGTCCATGCAACATCATCTGAGCAACACAAGGACCTACGGGCCAGTAGTGCAGCCAGAGATGCAAGAGACTTTAACATTTTTTGCTCAATGGTTGCGGGCCCATTCAACCTTTGCTTACACTGATTGTGAATTTCATATATCAATCTTAACGGGCATGGTTGCTGGGAAAGATGTAAACTGTGATGAAGCCTATGCCATTTACATGACTGCAGCATGTAGTCTAGAGGGCAAATGTCTGGCTGATGTAAGACTTAGCCGCAACGATCGGGTGTCCGCCATATCTGGGTCAACAAACACCATCAAAGTACGAGGACAAGATGCTGTAGTGAATCAAATACTTCTTTTCATGCGCATAACATGTATATACAAAGACTCCACAGAAATGGGAGAGTACTTATGCTTTGAGCTGGCCCAACTACCTCCCTCACTATTTGGAAATGGGTCTATGAGAAAAGTCAATGAAAATATACTAGGGATACACCCTAAATCAAAAGTTAGTGTCAGTACTCAAATGTCAGAGAATGCTCAGTTTGTCTTAGATGGGTGACACCTCCACAATGTGCCATGGCCCTATGATGCTACCTATGAACAAGTGTGTGATACATAATATGTAACCTATATAATGCATCATTATGGTAAGGAATCAGATGTGGTATTTGACGGTTACAGTGACTGCCTGACAACCAAAGCTGCAAAGCAGCAGCACCCTGCTCTGCAAAGTACATCAGCTGACATACTGTTTGAAAGGTTCATGAAAGTCACTACTACAGTTATCAGTCCTCTTTTGTCTGTGGTAGTGATGGAAGAGGCCACAAAGGAATGCAGAACAGGAAATCCATGGGAGCTGCTATATGCAGATGATTAAGTCTTCATAGCTGAGACAAATGACGAAGTTGAGAGGAGATATATAGATTGGAAGCAGGCAAAGGAGAGGAGAGGTCTGAAGGTGAATATGTCCAGGACGAAGATTATGATAACAGGCAAGAAAATAGAGCAAACTGTACAAGGGGGAAGGTTTTCCTGTGAAGTTTGCGGTAGGAGGGTAGGAGGGTAGGAGGGTTTGCTGTGAAGGAGTAGGATTAAATTGTATTCGATGCAAGGAATGTGACAATTGGTGCCATTAAAGATATTCGGGAGTACGAAACCAAAATGGAGTGGTAGATTTCTGTTGTCCAGTGTGTATAAGAAGAATCAACAGAGGGGGACCGCCAGAAGAGGAGGAGGTAGAAACTATAGAAGTGAATGGTGATGTAATAGAAGAAGTGAAACAGTTTTCCTAACTTGGTGATATGTTAGGTAGCGAGGGTGGAGTGGAGAGAGCAGTAAGAAACCGAGTAACAACTACATGGATGAAGTGGAGAGAGATAGCGGGACTGCTGGTAAACAAGAGTATTCCACTGAAAAACAGAGGAAGAGTATTTTAAGCAGGTAGATAAGTTTTGCTGTATGGTTCTGAGACATGGGTTTTGACGAAGAAGTTGGAGGATGTGTTGGTTGGGTGTGATCGGAGAAACACAAGTATCGACTAATCAACTTCCTTACACTGGACCTTCAAAACAGTGGGATTGTATTGAAACAACATAAGGCTGATGCTGAACCTCTAGGTCTAATAGTCTCATTGGCACTCAGTGTGAGTGAACATACTGAGAGGCCAGTTATTGTAATTCTGAATCAAATTCCTCTCGTGACTTCTGGCATCTAGCTAATAACATCTCTTAACAATTTTTCTTCTTCATCTTTCCCTCCTATGCTTCACCCAGATGGCTCCACAGCTGTCTCATCTACTTCTAAAGCTGAACTCTTCGCTCAAACATTTGCTAAATATTCCACTCTGGCTGATGAAGTTCCTCCTTCTCCTCCACCCTCTGACTTTATTATGCCTGTCATTAAGATCCTTCGGAATGATGTTTTCTTTGCCCCTTCTGGCCTAGATCCTCGGAAGGCTTACGGTCCTGACGGAGTCCCTCCTATTGTTCTCAAAAACTGTGCTTCTGTGCTTGCACCTTGCCTAGTCAAACTTTTCCGTCTATGTCTATCTACTTCCACCTTTCCTTCTTGCTGGAAGTTTGCTCACATCCAACCTGTTCCTAAGAAGGGTGACCGTTCTAATCCTTCAAACTACCGTCCTATAGCTTTGACTTCCTGCCTTTCTAAAGTTTTTGAATCTATACTTAATAAGAAGATTCTTAAGCATCTATCTGCTCACAATCTTCTATCTGATCGTCAGTACGGTTTCCGTAAAGGGCGATCTACTGGCGATCTTCTAGCTTTCCTAACTGAATCTTGGTCATCCTCCTTTAGGGGTTTCGGTGAAACTTTTGCTGTTGCCCTTGACATATCAAAAGCTTTTGATAGAGTCTGGCACAAATCTTTAATTTCCAAACTACCCTCATTCGGTTTCTATCCTTCTCTCTGTACCTTCATTTTAAGTTTCCTTTCAAACCGTTCTATTGCAGCTACTGTAGACGGACATTGTTCTTCTCCTAAATCTATCAATAGAGGTGTTCCTCAGGGTTCTGTCCTATCACCCACTCTCTTTCTATTATTCAGTAATGATCTTTTAAGTCTAGCTCAAAGCCCTATCCACTCCTACGCTGATAATTCTACCCTGCATTTTTCAACGTCGTTTATTAGACGTCCAACTCAACAGGAACTAAGTGATTCACGGAGAGATGCCACCGAGCGCCTAACTTCTGATCTTTCTATTATTTCTGATTGGGGCAAAGCAAACCTTGTTTAGTTCAATGCCTCAAAAGCCCAATTTCTTAACCTATCTACTCGACAAAACCTACCAGATAACTATCCCTTCTTCTTCAATGACACTCAACTGTCTCCTTCTTCTACAATGAACATTCTAGGACTATCCTTTACTAAAAATCTGAACTGGAAATCTCACATCTCATCTCTTGCTAAAACAGCTTCTAAGAAGTTAGGTGTGCTGTGGCGTATGCGTCCTTTTTTTTCTCCCTCCCAATTGCTTGCTCTCTACAGGGGCCTTATCCGCCCATGTATGGAGTATGTCTCACATGTTTGGGGAGGATCCACTCATACAGCTCTCCTAAACAGGGTTGAGTCAAAAGCTTTTCGTCTCATCAACTCCTCTCCTCTGACTGACTGTCTTTAATCTTTAAATCACCGCCGCAATATTGCTTCTCTTGCTCTCTTCTACCGTTATTTCCATGCTCACTGCTCTTCTGAACTTGCTAACTGCATGCCTCCCCCACTCCCGCGGCCCTCGCTCACAAGACTTGCTACTCATTCCCATCCCTATTCTGTTCCATCTCTTAATGCAAGAGTTAATCAGTAATCTTTACTCTTTCACATCCCTTTTCACTGGTAAACTCTGGAATCTCTTCCTGTGTCTATTTTTCCACTTTCACTATGACTTAAATCTTTTCAAAAGAAGAAACAAGACACCATCCCGACCTAATTGGCCTACCCCTTTGTTTTTATTTTATTCTCCTTACTGTCTTCTTTAGGGACTGGCAACTAAGCGGGCTTTTGGTTACCCATTTATTGTTGTGCCCTGGCCCAATCCCTGTGATGTAAAAAAAAAAAAAAAAAAAAAAAAATTTGGAACAGTCCCGATCTGTTGGGGATGTCACAAGCCTCCCCACTGCTAATTCCAAATGCTCCGCGACCAATCTCAATCCAACTCTACAGTATTCAAGCAATACAAACACCAATAGCAGTGGTCAAGGACCACGCGTATGTTTTGCGCATGCTATCACTGCTGGAACACAAACCTCTGCCCGTCTATATGAAAGGTTAAATTAAAAAGTCTCAACAGTAGATGTGATCACTCTAGTGTAGAATGGAGTGTACTGGAAACCTTTAAGTCCCAAACAGTACCCATGAAAAAATTAAAGAACTAGAGAAGCTTTTATCCTGCCGGTTATATGGATCGGGGGGAATGAAGTGCCCCTGGATGAACAGCGCCACGTCCATATACACTCGATCAGCAGTAAAGCATCTTTGTCCTCTGTTTTAAGATCGACTCACTGCCTCCTAGCACGTGCGTGTGCGCCAAATTTTCATTCATTACCGCAACCTATCACGCTGTGCAACAGTGGATGGGCATGAATGTCTCCCTTGGAATGGGGTGGGAAATGACAGCAACTGGTACATTTGGCGCCATAGAAACACGATAAGCCAATTTGCCCAATCAAACGTGCTGCGTATGCTTTCCTGTTGCTAAAAACTGGACTGGTTTAGGACTTGTAAGCTGCCTAAAAGTGGACTATAGGACTAAAGGGGATTTTAACTGCTCATTATGTGCAGTCGTGTTACGACTTACATTTCCAACATCAAATTGGATTCAGATGTTACCTGGGATCTTTGAAAAATTAACTTATCGTTATATGCCTATAATATATAGATATATATATATAATATATATTCATATATATAATATATATATAAGATAAGGAAATGTACAAACATTAAGCACTTGACAGCTTATCTTCATACAAGTCCACTAATGAGCCACGCATCATGTACGATGAAGTGTAATTGAAAGCATTTGTGTTTTATGACTTAGTCTGTTTTAACAATGGCGTTTGTGATACATTTCCACATTCTATAAATAACTATAATTAGTAAACTTTTGCACGATTGTTACATTAGGTGTAATTTTTTTTTTCTTCACATGAACAATGTAAGCAGTTGTTTTACATTACTTACTTTTATTTACTGGAACATTGTTTTGACAATTTTATATATTTTTTACACCAAAATATTTCATGTCCCTCATTTGCCCCTTTAAAATGTCTGTAGTTTTTTTGTTACTGTTATAAATAAATTTAACATGCCAAACTTTAATATATATATATTTTTGTATAGTATAAATATTATATATATCATTATATATATTATCTATATTATATATATATATATATATATATATATATATAATATATATATAGAGGATTATAATATATATATATATATAATATTATATATAATATCTTACCTCCGAGTATTACACCACTGTGTTTGTTCAATTGGATGCAGAGTTAACTGATTTTACAATGGTTATCGATATGGAACATAATTACGGCCGCAATCTTTAATTTCACGTTTTTCCGTTCTTGAATTCCACGAGTATGGAAGTGTGATTACATACACAGTCCACACATACATATTTGGACGCCTCGCATACCACACATGCCTTGTTACATAATTACACCTGTAGCGACGCGGCAGCGTTTGTACACCGCCCTCCAGGCCTCATGTGCCAGTTGCTACCGACGTGCGGACAACCCACACCAGCTCGTCGCTGGGTGTCCCGATTATCTCTATTCACTCTTAATAAACCTAGGAAGTAAATCTCGCTTCTCCTGGAATAACCTTCCCACATCTACTCCGGTTCAACCACTGCACACCGAGCATATGGCGCAGTTTGCAGAGATTCTACACAGAGAGAAACACAGAGACGCCGGTAGCATCTCACCACAGCCAACCCAACGCACCACCCGGCTCGTCGCCACGAGGCAGCTCCTCACCACGACACCCAACGCTCTCTTCCCTGGATTTACTTCGTCTTCAGCGACTCGTGTTCGTGTGCACGTGGATTACATACGCGGGGTTTTTGTGGATGTTGTATGAGGGTAGGGTTCACCATTGCTCCATAAGTGCTCCGTGGGAGTGTGCATAGTGGCGTGTCCTTTGTACTGGGGTCGTGCCCGCCAACCGTCCCTTTGTCTGCTCGTGACCTTGACACAGGTGAATGAGCAAACAAGCCCGGAACACCCTCCTCTCTCCCGCTCTCTACGCCAACCACATACACACACACGCACACAAACACATACTACCCTCGTTGGGGGTCAGAAAAGTTTTCCCCATCGTTCCGGGTTAAGGATATTCCGACGTACGGTGGTATTTCGTAGTGTTTCGTGTTCTCTCAACATGTCATTCCCCACTGCGTCACCCGCGGCTAGTGGGTATGAAATAATGAAGAAGAGGAGGAAATCGCTTCTCCCCCCCCCTTTGAGTCCTGGCAACCACGCACTCATCTCCTCTGTCCCCAACCCAGCCGAGCGTTAGAACCTCCTGGTGAATGTCATGTCATCACTTCTCCGCTACTGGAAGATTACCCGCTTAGGTCCGAGAATGCTCGTCGTTTACAAGAGGAACGAGGACAGATTTATAGCGTGAAGGAGAGGACGTCGACGTGACAACGAAGTCGGGAGGAAGGAGCGGCGCGCGTTTCCGAAGTTTCTTGTGAAAATGTTGTCTCCAACACAGCCTCCGCTGGCGTGCGGCACATTTCCGTGCCCCCCCTCGACAAGCACCCCCCGCAGCTGATGCGCGGCGCTACTTGTCGCCCTTTTCCCCCACGTCACGGCTCCTGCGACAACCACTACTGCTCCGCCCGTCGCTTCGCCTCCTGTGGCTGCTACGCCACTTTCCCGCCTCTGCAGGCCAAGTACGTGGCTCACAGTCCCCCGACGTTTTTACTTGCGGATGCTTCTTTTCAAGTGTTCCGGCAATGGTGTCGACTTTTGGCAAGATTTTTCCGCCATGCGTGGATTGACAGAAAACTGCCCACGACAGAAAGCACTCATCAACTAGGATGTCGGGTGTCACTTGACGGTCAAAGGATCCTAGATGCATACCCTTGGATCCGACCTGACACTCCTTGACTGTGACAGAGTTCTTGGACACTACAGTCTCACTTCAAGCCAACGCAATGAGACGCTCCGCCGCCGTGGAACTCCTTTTGGTTGTAAACAGGCGGAACGGCGAGTCATTCTCCGATTTCTACGTGCGGATTGATGAAACTGGCAGAGGAGGTCGACTTGTGCACTGGTAATGCTATTACTTGCCGCGGAGATCCGGCTGAAGAATGGGTTTTACTCATGGGCGTGAGAGATGAGGATCTGATTCAACGCTTTCTCCCTACGACACAGGCGCCTCTCTCCACGACCGTGGTCCACCTGTTGCCGCTCATTCGAAGCCACCCGCAATACAGCTTCCGCTATCACTCGTCCCAAGCCGCTGCGACGCCATGTCTACCTATAAGAAAGGCAGACGCCGAGACAAGACGCCTCACCCCCCCAACGCCACCTTCAGGTTATCGCGAGAAGATCAACTATAACAGCGGTTTCTAGCCCCTGCTCACCCCTGCCAGTCTTGTGCGCGTCGACGCGGCCCGAAGTGCTCCGGCCGGCGCTGCTCTGCTACAACTGCGGGCGTCAAGGTCATTGGGCGGGGACTGGCAAGTGTCCCGCTAAAACAGCCCAATGTCGCCTCGGCTACGGACTGGCCACTACGACAGATTCTGCCGCAACACGTCAGTCACGCTGGTCATGGTAGCGCGTATAAACGTTGTCGCGCATCACCCACTTCAGACTTAAATGCGGCAACTGTCGTAGCGTAACAGATGTCTCACCTTCAATGCCATGACTCCCCCAAACCACCCGGTGTGTGTTCACCTGTTGACGGTGGAGTCTACTTCGAGGCTCCAGATGTTACCAGAATACAGGCGCCACGTCACTGTCCATCGGCACAAGGACACTTGCAAATGCTTCACATCCCCCAGCTCCTACAAGCCTCTACCGTCCACTACTACGCTGACGGCGGAATGGGTCAGAAATGGCACCTGCTGTGGGATGCTTTTGCAATGTTAACGGCTCCACGGGAAATCTTGTACTGCCAAGATACAGGTGCAGAGGTATTCAGACACCTCTCCTCTACTACAGTCACTGCATGGAGCTGGCTACATTTTTCACCTGCCTTCCCGAAGCCACTATTGGGGGTAAAGCACGTCCGACAGATGTGCTTGAGATGACTCTCCCTCCTCACACGTCCCCGTCCTGCTGCACGGGCGCACTTCCTGCGCGATGTTCCCGGACGTGTTACTCTCCAAGTGGATCTCAGGTGGCTCCTCTGAAACCCATGGTGGGTAAAACCCATGAGGTTTCATGTGAGAGGGAGCCGTACCGTTCGCCATTCACCCCAACCCCCCCGAAAGTCAGGTTCCCTTCGCTTCCAGCGTCAAGTTCATGAGGAACTTGAGTCCCTGCACGTCAGGGGATCATCAAGCCTGCCGTGAGACCCTTCGAGGTGGTGTCACCGCTAGTCGTCGTGGGGCTAAGGATAAAAAGAGTGATATCACGGTTGACTTGACGAAGCTCACTCTCAAGTCGTGCCCGCCACGAAAACATCCTGCTCCACTCCATTCACCGCCGTCCGCAGTGTTCAACCCTCAGCGCGTTTTTTCACACACAGCTGACGTCTTTGTGCGGGTACTGCCTAGTTGGGAACTAGACGAGGACGACCAACACTAACAACCTTTTCACCCATACGGCCGCTTCTACACTTCAGAGGTCCCATGGGTTTCTGGTCTCCGGTGACGCTTACTGTCTTCCGCGGCGACTGGCCCTCAGGGTGTAGATAACTGTGTTAAGGTTGGTTGACAACATTCTCCTCTTCGACGACGACTTCCCCACGCATCTCCAGCGCATTCAACCATCTCACTAGATGTTGCAAGTACGGGATCACAGCTTAACAAGACCAGGTTTGTCGTCGCCGCGCCTAGTGTGAGCTTCTTTGGCGGGTATATACCTCTCAGCTGGTGCGTGGCCACGGACGAGGACAGAGTCAGTGGCCATCCGGGAATTTGCGACTCCCGCTCTTGACTGAGCTCCGCTCATTCATGGCCTGGTGAACCAGCTTTGTCAGAGTTTCACCCATCCATCGCAGCTGCCGCCCAGCCACTTCACCCCTGTGAGCCACAAAGAACGTTTACGTAGACACCTGACACGACGGGCCTTCAGTCGTGTCAAGACGACGCTGCTTCGACCGCCGATTTCCTCGCTCACTTTGACCCAGCACATTCCAAGTTATTTGTCAACTGACGCCTCTCGCCTCTACGGCCTTGGTTACACCCTTCTGCAAGACCATGTGCCATGGACGCACATGCCTCGTTCAGTGTGGCCTCAAGATTCCTCCTGACGCCGAGACCCGCACGCCCACCATTTGGAGCTCGTGCTGCTCGCCGCCCGCCTGGTCCATGTTCGAAGTGGCAGACCAATTCTACAGTAGGCCTACATGGAGCTTCAACTTTGAATGACGGACCACCGACCCCTAATCCCGATTCTCAACCACTACACCGTTGGACGCGGTTGAGAATCCTCGCCTCCCCGCCTCAGGAGAAGGTTTCGCTTTACCTGTTTCACGGCCGTGTGGCATGCTGGAAACAACTCTGCATCGCCGATGCCCTGTCCACGAGCCCCAGTTGCCGCCCACCCCATAGGACGAGATGTGTGCCCAAAGCCGCAACACACCTCCAGGAGCGCGTGTCCCTTAACGCCATCAACCAAGGATCAAGTTCTTCACACCCTCGTCCGTTTTGCATCGAGACGCCCGTAGGACTATACAGGAACTCCGAGCCGCGCAGCGACGGAACCGTCGTACACCAGCCTACGGGACTGCGTGACTTCAGGATTCCCTCCTAAAACCGGTACACTCTGCCATCTCTCTATCTCCTACTGGAAATTCGTGAACTGCCTGTACGCAGACGGGGGAGCTGGTCCTGTATGGCCAGAGAATTATGGTTTCATGGCAGCCCACCGCCGCCGCACCCTTGGCTCGGCTGCACGACAGTCACCGAGGTGTTTGCAGCACGAAGTCGCCGGGCACAGCAGACTGTCTTTGGGCCAGGTATCGATGCCCGACATTACCATTAACGCGTTTCAGCCTACGTAGCCATGCCAGATCTTACAGCCCAGTCATCAACAAAGAACCTACTACTTTGGCGACGACCACCCCTCTGGCCTTTCGAGTCCGTCTCCGGGGCAGACTATTTCTCGGTCGCCGGAAGTTGGTTTTCCTGGTTATCGGCGGACATACCTCTCCGGTGCCTGTGGTCGTCCCCCTGCGGGCTGATACCTACCGCCACGCACACTATACGGCTCTTCTGCCGGTACTTCACTGGAATTTGGGTGTCCCGCTCCGCCTCAGGACTGACGCGGGTCCCAATTCACCATCACTAGACTTCCGAACTTCATGGAAGCGCTGGGGTGTCCACCACGCCGGTAATCGTCGCCCGCATTACCCCCAGTCCTAATGGCCACGCCGAGGGTGGCCGTCAGTCAGTGAAACACTCATCCTCAAGACGGCGCCCTCCGGCAACATCGACAGTGAAGACTTCAACAGGGGTCTCCTTGGAGCTTCGCAACACTCCTAACTTCACGGGACGATCCCCTGCGAATGGCCTGTATGGCCCATCCACTCCGTTCCTGTGTCCCTCCCATCCTGGTCCTTCTCGGAGAATGGCAGGCCCGCCACAGAGGACGTGTGATCGCCGAGGCTGTCGCCCTCGCTGGCAGGTCAAGGCTCAGTAACGACCACACGCCGACCGCCTTCCCAGGCGTGTGTCGGGCATGAGGGGGGGGGGGGGGGGGGGACTGTCCGTATTCATGACCGACTCACACCGCTGGGACAAGGATTGGGGTCGGTATGGCTGCGACAATACCAGGGACTACGAGGTGCGGCTTCCTTAGTGGGCGTGTCTGGTGGGCGAACCGTCGTTTCCTCCGGACCCGCCCCAACCCTAGTGATGACCCCCTAAGTCCCCCATATCCCCTGTGTTCCCTTGCTCGGACGAGAAATCCTGTCCCCCTTTAGTCCACCCCCCAGTGGCCCCACACCGGTCTACAGAGGCTCATGAAAAAAGAGTCCCGCTCGAGACAGAGCTAAGAGCGTGAGGGGGGAAGGGAAGGTGTGGATGGTGATTACCTACATACATTCCCACACATACATATTTGACGCCTCTCATACCACACATGCCATTGTTACATATC
>JACEEZ010023820.1:284060-294060 GCA_016584305.1 Chionoecetes opilio | reverse complement strand
GGTCTTGCAGGCTTCTTTGTGCCGATGTTTGTTGAGTTGGGAGGGGTGGAAATTGTACCGCAGCCAGGCCCTGCTCTTGTTGTCAGCAGCTCTCCTACACTGAAACCAAATCAGGGCTGATCATGGGGTTTGGATTTGTAGGTTTGGCTGGGTATATGTTTTTTCTGGAGGTATAGGAGGAGGTTGGTGTAGGTCTCCACTTGTGTGTTAACGTCGCCGTGGAGAAGCTCCGTCCACACCATGGAGTCCAAGTTTTCTTTTATGCTGTCCCAATCTCCATGAGACCAAAGCCAGTTGACTCGGGCAGTAGCCTCGTCGCGTACCACAGTGGTGTTGATGGTGGTGAGTACGGCAGAGTGGTCCGATGATCCAACCATAACTAGGAGGAGGCAGGTGATCACTTCTTCTGGCAAATCTGTGATGACGGTCGAGGGAGGAGCCAGAGATGTGGGTGGGGAAGCTTACATGGTTGTTAAGGCCGTACTCAGTTAGAAAATCCTCGAACTGCCTCGCAACCAGATGCTGGTTCATGTCCCCTACAACAATGATATAGTTGCAGTTGTGCTGGAGAAGTAGGGTGTCAATGTTGGAGTGGAGGAAGTGGATGGGGTCATTTCCCTGCCACTGTGGGGGGTAGCAGACGCATAGTAGAATGGTTTCGTGGCGACTCGTCCACAGTCTGAAGAACATCATCCCAAGATGCCTATCCATTTCAACCTCGAGGGCCTCTACAGCGAAACCTTCGCGGAAGCAGACGGCGATGCCCCCGAAGGGCATCGGTCTCTTCGGTGACATCTTGAATACCCCTGGATGTGTCCGAAGTTGGCAGGGATAGTAGGGTTCAGGAAGGTCTCGACCGTAGCAATGATGTCTGGGTTGTGTGGGATGATGAAAGAGTGAGCGAGATCTCCTATGTTGGTTTGGAGTCCTCTGACATTAGCGGAAATAAGAGTCAGTTTCTCTTGTAAAGGTCGGTGGGTTGGCATAATTCCAGGGTGTGTAGGGGGGTTGGGTTTCTTGGGTGGAGTGTGGAATCTAGTGATGACCCGCTGCGTTATCAGGGAAGGGTGGATGCGTGAGGTGTCTGTTGAGGATTTCAACGAGGCGGGAAGTGATAGCTGTCTGCTCAGTCAGCTGGTGGCAGAGCTTATCGTGCCTCTTTTGGGCAGGCAACGAGCGGCAGTTTTCTATGGTGTGACCCTCACGGTAGCAGTGGTCGCACCAATTTAACCAGTGGCAGGTATTGTCGGTGTGACCACTTCTGTAGGTCGCACCGACAATACCTGCCACTGGTTAAATTGGTGCGACCACTGCTACCGTCTACCGTGCTACCGATTACTAGATCTCTCTCTCTCTCTCTCTCTCTCTCTCTCTCTCTCTCTCTCTCTCTCTCTCTCTCTCTCTCTCTCTCTCTCTCTCCTCTCTCTCTCTCTCGCTCAGCGGCGCGGTACTACATCCATATATTGACTTGAGCGACGCATCAGCAATCACAGGTATTAATGAAGCTCACTTGCCCGGTACCATCTCTCTGTGTATGTTCATGTTGTTTCTATCTATCTATCTATCTATCTATCTATTATCTATCTGTCTGTCTGTCTGTCTGTCTGTATGTCTGTCTGTCTGTCTGTCTGTCTGTCTAGACTGTCTGTCTGTCTGTCTAGACTGTCTGTCTGTCTGTCTAGACAGTCTGTCTGTCTGTCTAGACAGTCTGTCTGTCTGTCTAGACAGTCTGTCTGTCTAGACAGTCTGTCTGTCTAGTCTGTCTGTCTGTCTAGACAGTCTGTCTGTCTAGACAGTCTGTCTGTCTAGACAGTCTGTCTGTCTAGACAGTCTGTCTGTCTGTCTAGACAGTCGTGTCTGTTGTCTGTCTGTCTGTTAGACAGCTGTCTTGGTCTGGGATAGGGTCTGTGGTGTTGTGGGTGGGTGTGTGGTGTTGNGTCGCACCGACATACCTGCCACTGGTTAAATTGGTGCGACCACTGCTACCGTCTACCGTGCTACCGATTACTAGATCTCTCTCTCTCTCTCTCTCTCTCTCCTCTCTCTCTCTCCTCTCTCTCTTCTCTCTCTCTCTCTCTCTCTCTCTCTCTCTCTCTCTCTCTCTGCTCAGCGGCGCGGTTACTACATCCATATATTGCCTTGAGCGACGCATCAGCAATCACAGGTATTAATGAAGCTCACTTGCCCGGTACCATCTCTCTGTGTATGTTCATGTTGTTTCTCTATCTATCTATCTATCTATCTATCTAGTCTGTCTGTCTGTCTGTCTGTCGCTGTCTGTCTTGCAGTCTGTCTGTCTGTCTGAAGTCTGTCTGTCTGTCTAGACAGTCTGTCTGTCTGTCTAGACAGTCTGTCTGTCTGTCTAGACAGTCTGTCTGTCTGTCTAGACAGTCTGTCTGTCTGTCTGTCTGTCTGTCTAGACAGTCTGTCTGTCTGTCTGTCTGTCTGGGTGGGTGGGTGAGGGTGTGTGTGTGTGTGTGTGTGTGTGTGTGTGTGTGTGTGTGTGTGTGTGTGTGTGTGTGTGTGTGTGTGTGTGTGTGTGTGTGTGTGTGTGTTTTCACCGTTCCTTTATAGACCCTGCGCGCCTGCCTTTCAAGAGTACCTCGCGAGCCGAGCCACATTTACGGCGCGGGACGGTCACAACAAGACATAAGAGAAGCCTCATTGGGAACGCCCCGAGGTTTCATCTGACAAAATCATCCCTTGTACCTCCCCCTTCTCATCGCTCCCTTCCTCCCTTTACCCTTACCAGCATCTCTCCCCACCATCCTCACCCCCATTACCCCTTCCTTCTCTCCCTTCCCCCAGACCAACCCTCCCCCAACTATCCTCCCCAACCCTCGCCCCCTCTTCCCCTCTCTCTCTTCACCCTCAGACCCTCTTAACACCCACCCTCATGACTCTTTTCCATCCTACATTACCATCCACTCTCATCCTACACATAAGAACATCAGAAAATAAGGAAGCTACAAGAGGCCGTGAGACCTACACGAGGTAGTTCTTGTTACTTAACACTACCTACATCCACCTTTCATCCCCATCCATAACACTGTCTAGCTTCCTTTTAAAACTTCCTATTGACTACGCACTAACTACCTGCCGACTGAGTCCATTCCAATAATTTACCAGCCTATTTGTGAACCAGTTTTTCCTTATATATTCTTTTATATCTACGTTTTTTTCAGGTTTGAATCTACTTCTTGTTCTACCCTAAAAACGAACTTCTACCCTAGTAAAGTGAGATAGACGGAACTATAGGATGCGGCGAATCTTATCTACTACTACAATTACTACAACTTTTTCATCACTGCTAATACTAGAGAGCAACTATTCCTACAATAAACACTATCACTACCATCAATTCGTTCACAGCGCTAGCTTATTACAGCCTTCCAAATCCTTACACCCAGCGTTGAAGGGAAGCAAGAAAGGCAAGTGGACGGCCTTGCTCTATCTGTTAGTCATGGCGCTTGATTGCTTGTATCTGGCTATACTGGTGCTGCCATGGAGGTAGAATATAGGGGAGAGGCCGAGGCGCAGAAAAAGTGAGGTCATTCTGGTCTGCCGGCGGCCATACAACGATTGGCAGGAAGCAGCTGGTAGGAGCCGCTCCCTTGCCCTGACCTGACTTAGCTGACTATGCACTGATGTGGAATAACAAAACACATCTTGACCTCTTTGTAGGCTTTACTTAACACAAAACTCTTGTGCATTCCTGTAACAATATTTTCAGTATCAGAGTGGAATTTTAACGCACAAGATAAACACTTATATACAAGTAATATACATTCACAGTATATTGGAGGAATACCCACCTGGCTTGGTTGCCTGCTTCTGTCGGAGTGATCCACACCTGCTAACTCGTTTACCACCTTGACTAATACGCGGTGTGCCAAATCTACGTAAATGACGAACTACCACAACCCATCAAATAGTTACCTTAGTATATGACAGTAGGCCAATCACATAGTTATCATCAACTAACTATTACATTATCCCCCTTCCACAAAAACGTGTACCTACGATGCCTCAAAACGAGTAGGAGGACGCCTGATACGCTCGGATCTCCTTAGAACCGGCACACCCTCATCAGACTCAGGTTGTTGAGGAGGGTTTGAAGCCTCAGAACCAGAATCATCAGCTCTCACAGTAACTGCTTCAGGAGAACTCAAACCAGGAGCTGCATTTGTAGTGTCCGCAGTCTGGGCTGGGAGCTCACTACCAGCTGGGGCCAAATGCCGAGTAGATACAGTATCCTCATTGCCATCTGGATACCGAATATGAGCGTAGTGAGGGTTCGCTTGATGGAGTTCCACTTCATCTTTTTTTTTCTTTTTTTCTACATTTGTGCCTATAGCGCCTGAAGGCAGTGGTGACCCAGGGTTCGGATGATAGGCTCTGGAGGTTCACTTGAGGGCTCTGATGATGGTTGGTCCTCGCCCGTGGTGGCGCAGGCAGGATTCTTATAGTGACGCATGTGATTAGAGGCTCATGCCGCCCCCCTGTGTCCTCCGATGCACTCGCAATCGAAGGTAGAGTTGATGGGCAGGGCATGTGGGTGTTCTTAGGCCACTCGACGGTGCAGAAAGGTTTTGGGTTTCTTCGGGGATCGAACTCGGGTCACTGAGAACGCCAGTCGGAGACGCTAACCACTCCGCTACCGCCTCCCCAAGGGATCTACTAAGGGATCAGTTTTGTTCGCACGAACATTTTGTTCGCACGAACGCACGAACAAGGTTCGTGAAAATAAAGCAACTGGACGTCCAGCTTGAGTGAGGACTGCTGCAATGGCAGAGTTTGAAGCATCTGTTTCAACTGTAAATGGTACAGACTCGTCGATCGCCTTGACCACCGAAGATTCTATGTCACCCTTGAGTTTGAAGAACGCTTCCTTTGCTTCCTCCGTCACAGGAAAGGCAGTAGTGGCACGCAGTGGGCGAATCTTGCTAGAATAATTGTATATCCACTGTGAATAGCAAGCAAAAAGACCGAGAGAACGGCGGAGTGACTTCATGTCCCACGGCAGAGGCAAGTCTCGAAGCGGTCCCAGTCATTCCCGGTCAGGCCGAATCACTCCTTCCTCCACCACGTAACCTAGAATGCTGAGATGCCTAGTTGAGAAAGTACACTTGTTTTCATTGTAAACGATGTTCCTTCTCTTGGCAGCTTCAAGGAATCTCTTCAGATTATTATCATGTTCTTCTTGAGACATCCCACAAATGGTAACGTCGTCCAAGTACGCGTAGGTTCCAACAAGTCCCTCTTCTTTGATAAACGAATCCATGAGTCTCTGGAAACAAGCTACTCCGTTTGTTACACCAAAAGGGACAAGAGTAAATTGGTATAATTTACCACATGCCTCAAAGGCAGTATATGGCTTGTCTTGATCTTTAATAGCCACTTTATGATACGCACTGCGGAGATCAATCGTACTGAAAACACGATACTTAGCGATCTTGTTTACCGTGTCATCAATACGAGGCAAGGGGTACCCGTCAAGGAGTGTAAACTTGTTAATAGTTTCATGAGTAATCGATAGCTAGGCGTTTCTTGCGAGATTAATTTTTAACAACGACGACTTGTGCACGCCAAGGAGAGTTACTTGGTTCAATAATTCCTTCACTTAACAGCCTTGTCACTTCCTTCTCTATGAATTCACGATCATCAGCTGAGTAACGTCGTGATTTAAATGCGACTGGATGACAGTCAGTCGTCATGTGTGCAAACAGTTCCGGTGGGTCACTATTTATTACGCAGAGTCCACAGATAACAAGTGGAGGCAGGTCCCCACCGTTCGTCAGCGTAACTTTCTCATGTAGTTTCTGGAAATCCTGGCCCAAGATTACGTCAGCGCACAGTTGTGGCAGTATAGTTAAGCGTACATTTTCATACGCCCGGCCGTTCACTTTGATGTTAACTCTACATAATCCAGATGTCTGAGTGGAGAGTGAAGTAGAAGCCATAGTCACAGTACTTTGCGATTGTTGAACCTGTAATGAGTGACGCTTCACTAGATCCGGGTGAATAAAACTTTCTGAACTGCCACTGTGAACAAGGCCATTTGTTTTCATTCCGTTGATTGAAACTTCAACGACAGCTTTGGATAATGCACTATGAGTGACCGCTGAAGTTACAGTAGCCAGCATAACACGGTCAGAAGGGGTAACTGAAGCACTGATACTAGAGGATCGGTACACTTTACCATAGTGACCCTTTTTCTGACACTTGTGACACGCCGCTTCACGTGCCGGACACTTTGAACGTGGATGCCTCGAAAGGCAACAAAAGAAACACTTTGCATTGGTGGCAGCCAGTACCGAAGCAGTTTCTGGTTTAGATACACTGTTATCTTCACAAGCTGCACTTAACAGCCGAGAAGACTGACCACCACCATAGGACTCCGAATCCTTTTGAGCGGACTTGAGAGCTCGCGCCTGGTCAAACATTGTTGTTAGATCAAGAGTTTTGTTCTCTAACAACCGCTGCCTGATTGCTGGAGATACAAGACCACTGATGAACAAGTCCCTGATGGACTCTTCACAATGCTGAGTTGCAGTCACAGCCTTAAATTTACAGTCTTTGCTTAACACTTTAAGGGCACTAAGGTATTCGTCGAGATTCTCGCAAAGTTGCTGACGGCGAGTAGCAAGGCGATGACGTGCGAACACTTCATTCGTAGGTTTCACGTAGTGAGCCTGTAGTGTGCTTAAGGCATGATCATAGGTAGTACAATCTGATATAATTTCATACACTCTAAGAGAGACAAAGTTGGTGAGGAGTCTGAGCTTGTTCACATTTTCACTCGGCACAGCCTCCAAGAAGTTTTCGAACGTTCGTTCGTCGTTCGTTGCTTCCACCCCTGCCCTGCCGCTGACGAGCTGGGGTCGGCGTCGAGGCGTTCTGGCCTCAGCAAACGCTCCATTCCGTGAAGTTGCGACGCGATGGATGCAGACTCAAGAGATGTTATATTGTGTTAAGTAAATTGATGTGGAATAACAAAACACATCTTGACCTCTTTGTAGGCTTTACTTACCACAAAACTCTTGTGCATTCCTGTAACAATATTTTCAGTATCAGAGTGGAATTTTAACACACAAGATACACACTTATACACAAGTAATATACATTCACAGTATATTGGAGGAATACCCACCTGGCTTGGTTGCCTGCTTTTGTCGGACTGATCCACACCTGCTAACTCGTTTACCACTTTGACTAATACGCGGTTTTTGCCAAATCTACGTAAATGACGAACTACATCTACGTAAATGACGAACTACCACAACCCATCAAATAGTTACCTTAGTATATGACAGTAGGCCAATCACAGAGTTATCATCAACTAACTATTAGATGCACTATGAAGGAAAACCTGCATTGTGTTTGTTAATCATGGATGAAATGGCTGTAAAACAACAGGTTAAATGGGACGGAAAAAAAATCATGGATATGTTGACATGGGGACTGAAATTGATGACAATATTCTCCCCATAGCTAAAGAGGCTATAACATTCATGGTTGTGTCAGTGAATGGCATGTGGATGTTGCCGGTTGGATATTTCCTAATTGCAAGACTTGGTGCTGCTGAGAGAGCTAATTTAGTCACGCAATGTTTAACAAAGCTGCATTCTGCAGGCGTCACAGTTATTTCTTTAACTTGTGAGGACGCTGCATCCAATATAGCCATGATAAATAATCTTGGGTGTAGTTTTGCATTTGACACTATTGAATAAGCTTTTAAACACCCAGTGACAGGGCAGCCAGTGTGTGTGATTCTAGGTCCTTGTCACATGTTGTAACGTGTGAGGAACTGTTATGGTAATAAGAAGATATTGGACGATGATAGTGGACATTTAGGGAAGTGGGACTTTATTGAAAGGTTGCATGAACTTCATGACCACGAACAGCTTCATTTAGGGAATAAACTGAGAGCTGCACATGTTGCGTGGAGAGAAAATAAATGATGTTAAATTAGCAGCACAGTTACTCAGTGAATCAGTTGCAAATTCATTGAGATTTTGTCTGCAGGAACAAATTAGTAACTTTTAGGGCTGTGAAGCTACTATCAATTTCATTATGATGTTTAACACTGTTTTTGACATAATGAATTCCAGGATTTTAAATGCAAGTGAGTACAAGTCTCCACTTCAAAAGGAAAAATCAAATAAGGTATAAGGTTTTTTGGTGAAAGCAGAAACGCATATTAGATAATTTAAACTATCTGATGGACTGGATGGAGGTTCTAAAGTCAAATCGAAAAACAGGCTTTCTTAGATTTAGTTTTTGTATACGGAGTTTTCAGATCCTACATGAAAACTAAATTGCATCTAATGGTTCAACACTTTAGTTTTTAATGACGTATAAATTAAGTCAAGACCATATTGAACAGTATTTCGGGAAAGTAAGTTTATACGGGAGGATGCAATAATAATCCCAGTCAGACAGTTTTCTGCTGCCTATAAGAAGTTGCTCGTACGTAATGATATGCTATATATTGCGAGTGGTAACTACCTCCCCCTGGAATATGTACCAATACTGACTGTACCTAGCCAATGTAATGATGCAGTGACTTAGCATTCAGTAAAGATCATAAACACTTCTCTTGTTAAAAGCAGAATTAAAGATGAAACCACTAAATCAGATAATATAGAGGAAAATTATTACGTGTATATTCCCACTGCTTCACACTTATCAAAGTGCTCCAACAAAATCGTTGCATACATTGCAGGCTTCGTGGTACACAGTCTTAGCAAATCTTTGCATTGCGAGGCCTGTATTGACACTTTGACCTTGAGAGACGCCACTGCCTCCTCCATCCACTTCCTTATCAACCTTAAAACCAAAGGGAGATTAATATATTCGACAGACGACGTAATAGACATTTGTGTAACAAGTGAAAAACTTTTTTAGAGAAATCATGGCGACCACTAAAGCTCCACATTTTACACTGGGGAGAATGAACTTCCATAAGGTTGTAAGTGCTATTTTGCAGACTTACGTCAGTAATAGTATATTCCTTAATCTTAGTGATCATATGTTTGACACAGAGCCCCATGTAAATCACTTACACTTACTAACTAATGCAGTTGCCGAAAAATATCTGCAGGTGAGGTGTCACTATAATGGGAAACAGATCACTGGCAAGTTGCAGGACAGAGTTAGAGTTAGGAGTTGCCAAATATACTACACAAAACCAATTCACTTCACTGGCCAGTAGCATACACACACTCTCTCTCCATCTCTCTATGTACATATAGTCATTTAAGTATTAAATTTTTTGTAATTATATTTTACTTTTTTATGTAGTTCTTCTTTATGTCTTAAAGAAAAGTTGTAATATAATAATACATGTGCGTAATACCCATCCAACATCCGTGGAAATACCGCACAGCGCGTTGTGACAAGCGAGCTCTGCGAGTCGTGGGCGGGGCTTCAGGCCGACAGACGGACCTCACTTTATGGTGAACCGCGGGACTGGCAGGGCATCTCCTCTTTATTGTACCTCCATGGATGCTGCCTGTCTGTATAAGATTTATCACTATCTGGCAACGCTGTAATGGACGATTGGTAGGTGGTGTGGTCTCTCTCTCTCTCTCTCTCTCTCTCTCTCTCTCCTCATCTTTGATGTCTCTTCTCTCTCTCTCTCTCTCTCTCTCTCTCGCTCTTGAATTCTTTCCTCTCTCTCTCTCTCTCTCTCTCTCTCTCTCTCTCTCTCTCTCTCTCTCTCTCTCTCTCTCTCTCTCTCTCTCTCTCTCTCCCTGCTATCCCGTAATAGCTCATCACCGCCGCTATGAACTGTGTTTGCCTACTGATAAATGGCGGAATAATTTGATATTAGTCCCTACCCTCCCCTGCCTTCCCTCCCCCCAACCCACTACACTCCTGCCCATACCACCCACTCCCTTCCCCTCCCTTCCGTCCCCTCCCTTACCTTCCCCTCGAACCACCACACTGTACCCTTACCACCCACTACCCACCCCTCCCTTCCCTTCCCTTCCCT